>BPLQ01001203.1:0-29796 GCA_021605075.1 Caerostris darwini
CAACAGTTCGTTTGAATTAATTTGTCTTTGAGAATGCAAAGAATTTTATTGACTTCAAAATGAAGGTTCATGAGCTTTTGCACCTCATCTTTAAATACTTTCTTTTGTTTAGTATTATTATAATTCATAAAAAATATATATATTTTTTTAGCATAGTTTCTGAGAAGATAGTCTGTTTAATTGTACCTCGAAAAGTAATAGGAAAAAGGAACATTTAATTTAATAGGTTATTTAAACTATTTAAGTACATGGGATGGGACCTGAATGGCCGAGTGTCTAGCGCTCGGGTTCGAGTCTCGGGATCCTATAACTGTCACGGAGCCAAAGTCAAACTTCTACCTACTGGTGCTCCATCAGGACAGTAGCTGCATCCCTCTTCCCTCCTTCCATGAGGTACACGACAACAAGAACAACAAATACATGGGATATCTAAAAATGCTCTTTTTTTGGCATTTGATCTCCTCCTGATTTAGAGTGAGAGAGTGCATAAGCATTTCAGGTTTTTAAATTGATCTTTTGATTGTTACTTATTGAAAATAAAGCAAATTTGATGTACAGATTTTAACACTGCTTGATCATTTATATCAGAATGCTTATAATCACTGTTTGTGGGGCCTGTTGGCCAAGTGGCTAGCTCTCTGGAGCTCGGTACCACAGGCTTCGGGTTCCAGTGCCGGTGGTGTCATGGATGTGTGTAATGGTTCGGAATCCACTTTAAACTTTAAGTCCCGGTGTGATAGGATCGTAGAGCGTTGTAGGGGTAGTGTTACTCCCCGTCCGTTGCCTTTCTTCAAGCTAAACGTGCTCCCTGAGTAGTGGTAAATGAGTAACAGAGGTTGCATTAACTTAAAATTAACTGTGTCAGTATTGCCAGCTGCATTAGAAAATTAACAATGAGGTGACAGGTCGTCCAAAGAAACGGAGAAAAATTCGGCGTCCACCACACCTAGTGATGCCTTATACCCTGGTGTCGCTACCTGTTGGTCAAGATCAACAGAATCCAAACCCACACGAAAAAATGCGGAAGTAAGCGATTTGAAAGTTGCTGGAGGATAGAAAGTGCTATACCAGGCGTTAGCCCGTCATGAATATTTTTGTGGCCCTCGAGATTTATTGCACTTTTACAAAATATATTTATTTTAGAATGGCCAAAGGAGTGAAAACTAATGCATTCGAAAAATGCATTATGTGGGCATCCCTATATTCAAAAATGGACTGCCGAAAGGATGAGAAAAAAAGAACTTTGATTCTAAAACACTATTCTAGAGAATATAGGACAGATAGTGACTGCTTTATTTATGAGTTCACAGAATAAACTTGGAACATCTAATATAATAAGTTCTATGTTTCACTTTAAGTGACCTCAGTGACGCAGTGACTCACAGTTGATGATTGATAGCAGAGCAAACCAGACTCTTATTTGAAGCTGTTGCCGCTTTTGGTTCAACTACACCTGTGAATATTTTTTTTTTCGAAAATTTAATTAATCAAACACAAAACCAGCTCAAGCATAACGGACACAATACCCATTGCGATGTGCAAATACCCAAATGGAGATCGATTTGCAAAAGCTAAGTGAAAGAGTGGTGAAACAAATATCTCACTAGTAAATTAAATATTTTATAATGATTTCATTTTTTTTTATTTCATTAATATTTATATATTTGTTATGTTATTTTTTTTTAGTGTTATATATTTCTTTACAATGTGCGTTTAGTATCCTTATTATTATATTATATATATTTACTTGTAAGAGTAATAGTAAACACATTAATGATAACTCATTATGCTTCAATTTTTCACTCCAAAATATGCCTGTAGTGGGTCTAATTCTAATATGGGGATATATAATTTTACATGCGGCCCACCGCATGGAAAACATTAGGATACATTTCCAAAGTGGTCCACACGATCATTTGAGTTGCCAACCTCTGTGCTAAACCAAGCCGGATTAAAGAAGGCTTACCACTCCAATGTATGCTTATGTCATTTGGTTACACATCGCCCATTCTAATGGTGCTAACGGTATCTGACATCGAGCCAAGAGCAGCGCCAAATTGATCGCCAGTCTCCGCACAATTCATGTGCTCACCGAAAACGCTTTCCAAGTAGCTTCCTACGGGTTTCTTCGTTCGTTAATTCTTTTTATCGACTAATGACATAATAAGTTTTATTTTTATTTTTATTTTTATTTATTTATTTATTTTTTTTTTGTTAGAAAAATAAAAAGATTCGAAAAAATCTACCAACAAATGAACAAAGAAAGAAAATAGAAAAAATAACAAAAACTCTGGTTCTGAGATCAGCCCTTTTTTTTTTGTGAACATTAACAATTTACTTTTCAGATCATCATTACGGGCTCCCACCGTTCAGCATATCCTTATTATCATAATCACAATAGTTTATGGCAATAGTTTTATGGCATCAGCAACTGGTACCGAATTTAAACTTCAATTTTTTAACTTAATTTTGTATCTTATTTTTATTTATTTTTAGTATTTTTTAAGCTTTTAGAGTTTAAGTTTTAAGTTATTTAATTAATTTTTGAAACTTTGTCTTTTATCCAATACTAACATTTAAGCAGCCAATTAAAATTGTTAATTTTATATATGAATTAAGATGAGGAAGTTGAGGGGTTATATCCCCATTGGTACTCCGTATTCGGTATGCCAGTTGTCAGTCGTTCACCATATAAAGAGTGGTCGGATTTCAACGCTTTTTGGCATAATTTCTATGAAGCTTCAAATTCGTTAATCTTTTTAAAGCAATTTTCTAGTGACAAGAAGCTATATCTAAATATTCGAAACTTCGGAAAGGTATTGCGAGGCTCATCTTCGGCAACAAAGTTCCCATGAGGATAGGAATGCTTCACTTCCTCATCGTAATTTATACTAATAGTTGGCTGCTTTAAGTGTTAGTATAGTAAAAAGGCATTTTAAAATGGCACTCAGAAATTTTTTTTAAAAATTTAAAATATATACTTAAGAATAAAAGTAAGCTAAAAAAAAAATTGAAAAATAAAAGGAATTTAAGTTAAAGATTCGGTACAATTAGGGACCAGTAATTTTTAAACTTAATTCTAAAATTAGATGTATCAAATTTTTGCAAAAATTGAAAATTAACAATATGTCAGGCATTAAGTGAATAATGCCAAGTAAACAATGCATGGGCATTGTGTAGGCAATACATAAACAATGTGTCAGGCATGAAATGAACAATAGTTGAATATCATGAATATATTTTTAAATGGCAAATGTCTAAAGAAAGAGAGAGGACGTCATAGTGTGGTAATTTTTTTGATAAGTATTTTTTTTTTAAAAATTTCGAAATTTTCAAATCATTAAAAATTTTTGAATTGTCCTATTCCTTCTATGAGGTCACCCTATATATATCTTGTTCAAATTTTCAATCGTTCATAAAATACTTTTTATTCATCCATCTCGTTCCTATCATTCCGTACCGTCGTCTGCCAAAAACGCTCGCTTTTAACATCGCCTTGGCCGCCGTCTACACTTGCGGATTTATTTTCAACTAATAGCCGCGTCACTCTTAATTGATCTCCGATGGCGAGGTCGAGGGTTCGAATCTGAACTCAGCTCCTTTCACTATTTATGCTACGTTTTCCGACTAGTAACATGTTAGGTTTTATTTTGTATTCTTTTTTACATCCTTCCCTTCCCTTTTATTTTGTTAGAAAAATAAAACGAATGAATAAAAATTGTTGAGGATAATCATAATCATATTGCTTTTCAGATCATCATGATGGCTCTCATCGTTCAGCATAACCCTTTCATCACTATGTTTTATCTGCAATAGTTTTTATGCAATCGACAACGGGTTCCTGATTGTACCGTATCTAAACATAAATTCTTTTACATTTACTTTTTATTTTTTATTTTACCTTTATTTATTTTTATTATTATTAACTTGTTTGAGTACCATCTATCTAATTTTGTAACACTATCTTGTAATTTTTATTTACTAACCTAATGTAGCCAACTCTAATTGTATATATATATTGTATATATATATATATATATATATATATATATGTATATATATATTTATATATGTATATATATATTATATATATATATATATATATATATATATGCTATATATATATATATATATATATATATATATATATATATATGTATATATATATATATATATATACATATATATATATGAATTAAGACGAGGAGGTTAAGGGGTCTATCCCACACTCCAGTTGCGAGCCGCGACACTCACTCTTTCCTTTGAAAACGAAGCGTTTTAGTGGAACACCGCCCCTCGCCCTATCACTAACGCTCAAGCACAAGGATTTCTCTTTTAATTTTCCCTATTACTTAATTATTCACCGTTATTATTTGATTTAGTGAAAACTAATGTAATATGTAGCTACTTTCTTTGCTTGCTCCATGGTTTGTTGGACGGAAACTAATCCATAAAGATCTTGATCTTAATCCAGGTCATGCATGCAGGATTCGTTTGTGTGGTAATCAGCAGACGACGACACATTACGATTGCTCGTCTTTGACAGAGCCTGTTTACAACGTGGGGGAGTATTCAACTTTGAACTCTGACCCCACGTGAAGGGGACAGGACCCCGTAGATGAAGAAAGAATAAATAGAACGCTGGTGGGAGCGCGAGGGCAGGCTGCGTCAAGCAGGGAGAGAATATGTTTATGCCTTTAATTAATTGTCAATGTAAATATCATTGTAAAATATACATAGTATCTTTAAATGGCTTTATTTAAAGTAACGTCCCGTTACTGCGTTTTGTATGTCAAATCCCCTAGACACCCACTACAAAAGTACAGCCATTGTTAGACTGGTAGAGAAGTCTAATAAACCTGTATATCTATTGAAACTGGTGTAAATCTACATGCATTCAAAAAAGTTTTATAATAAATACCCTCAGATTCGCAATGAAGCTATTCGCACAATTCCTATTTACGATTCTCATGTCAGTAGCACTAGAAAAAGACCTAGAGCTATCTACGATGAGACGTTTGAGTCCTTCCCACGTGTACGCGCCTACGCGCTAGGATACCCCTAGTGGCGAAAAACGTGTATGTATACGCATGCGCCTGCGTTCGTATAAGTCCGAGTCTATTGAGTGTAATGCCAGATCGGCAAGTGAACAGCACAGCTGCGAGTGGCTGTGACTGTTTAGTGAAATAAAAAGGTATTAAGTTTTTCAGAAAGATTTTCAGAGAAAGAGGTATTTTTTTTTTCCTAAATGATATCTAAAATTCTTAAGAAGTTAATGTTTTCATTTCTAATGTATTTATTTTAAATTTATTTATATTTATTTTTATTTTTCTTTAATTCACTGACCGTCAGTGGGTAAATGTGTTATGGAATCCTAATTGTACCAGAGTAACTTAACTTAATTCCTTCTTTTTATTATTTAACTTAATAGCTTAAATTTCCTTTTTTTTTTATCTAATTTCAATAATGTCAATTTCACTTTATTAATGATTATATGAAGGTTTTCGGGCTATATTTACACCATAGGTACTCCAAAACAGGTACGTTCGTTTCCGTTTTTCTTTCCTCACTCAAAGATTTTAGAAATCTGTTTCTTTTCTCATCGGTCTACTGTGCTCTACGACTCTTCCATTTGGCGACCTGATGGCCAACTGGCTAGCACTCTGTATATTTTGATACAAACAATGCAAACAAAACTATTTTTTTATAAATATTTTTACATCATATAAATAACAGATGAAGATAAACAATTTTTAAAATTATAAAAAGGAAACAAATAATTTGCAATACTAACAACAAATTTTCTTTGTTTAATATTTATATTAATTATGAAAAAATCATCATTGCTAATAATAACTTATTTTACCTAAAAACTAGATTAAAAAATACCAATCTTGCAAACCAAATTAAAAAATACACTCATGTCCATAAATTAAGGATAATTCAGAATCATACAGAAATTGAACTCTAAAATAAAAATTTCACCTGTAGAATTATCACACACATCTTGAAGAAGAATATGCAACTTACAGGAAGCCACCAGATGGCGCGGACAGTACGTCACAATAACGAGAGTGTAAGAAAAGGGTATATAAGGAATGGTGGCAAAGAAGTAAAATTGTTCACAAGCGCTTTAAAAGCCTTTCAGTGCAATAACCGCATAGTTACGGCACAAAGGAAGCATTTGGATGATTTTTTACGTGGTAGAATTATCGGACGTACCCAGCTGGAAGTATCCGAGGAACTTGGAATCGCCAGAGTGTCATCTCCAGGCTTTGGCAACGATTCCAAGTGATGGTAATGTGAGTAGATGTTACAGCACAGTTCGCCCCCGAGTTAAAACGCCGAATGAGGACCGGTATTCAGCAGTTACTGCCAAAAGAAACAGGCGGAGCACAGCATCAGACGTTTGTTTCGGGGCGAAAGGGGTGCTGAATTTCTGTTTATCGATGACAACGCCCGTCCATACCCTGCAAACATTGTAGACGAATGCCTTCAATAGGAGGATATCACCCGTATGGATTGGCCAGCATAATCACCGGACTTGAATCCAATAGCGCATGTGTGGGATATGCTTGGCCGACGAATTGCAGCCCGTCAACCCCTCCGACCTGTCAACCGGAACTTCGGAGGGCATTGCTTGATGAGTGATGTAATATTCCCCTAAAAAACAAGATTGAAAATTACAAACCTTGATAACAATATTAAAAAATAATTTAAAAAATCATCTGAAAATGAATTTTTTTTTTTTTTTCGTTTTCGTTTTATATTAATTATCATTGCTAATAACAATAACTTATTTTACTTAAAAACAAGATTTAAAAATACAAACCTTGATAACAATATTAAAAAATAATTTAAAATATCATCTGAAAATAATTTTTTTTTTTTTTTTTTTTTTTTTGTTTTCCTTTTATATTAATTATGAAAAAATCATCATTGCTAATAACAATAACTTATTTTACTTAAAAACAAGATTTAAAAATACAAACCTTGATAACAATATTAAAAAATAATTTATCATCTGAAAATAATTTTTTTGTTTTCTTGCTTTTAATTTTAAATGAAAAGAAAAATATCATTGCTAATAACAATAACTTATTTTATCTAAAAACAAGATTTAAAAAAAATGATAACAAATTAAAATATAATTTTTTCTGAAAATTTTTTTTTTTTTCTTTTATATTAATTATGAAAAAATTATCATTGCTAATAACAATAACTTATTTTACTTAAAAAACAAGATTTAAAAATACAAACCTTGATAACAATATTAAAAAATAATTTAAAATATCATCTAAAAATTTTTTTTATTTTTTCGTTTTTATATTAATTATGAAAAAATCATCATTGCTAATAACAATAACTTATTTTACCTTAAAAAACAAGATTTAAAAAATACAAACCTTGATAACAATATTAAAAAATAATTTAAAATATCATCTGAAAATGATTTTTTTTTTTTTTTCCATTTTATATTAATTATGAAAAAATTATCATTGCTAATAACAATAACTTATTTTAAAACAAGATTTAAAAAAAACAAGATTTAAAAAATTAAACCTTGATAACAATATTATGAAAAAAATAATTTAAAATATCATCTGAAAATGATTTTTTTGTTTTCGTTTTCGTTTTTATATTATTTATGAAAAAATTATCATTGCTAATAACAATAACTTATTTTACCTAAAAACAAGATTTAAAAATACAAACCTTGATAACAATATTAAAAAATAATTTAAAATATCATCTGAAAATGAATTTTTTTTTTTTTTTTTTATATTAATTATGAAAAAATTATCATTGCTAATAACAATAACTTATTTTACTTAAAAACAAGATTTAAAAATACAAACCTTGATAACAATATTAAAAAATAATTTAAAATATCATCTGAAAATAATTTTTTTTTGTTTTCGTTTTATATTAATTATGAAAAAATTATCATTGCTAATAACAATAACTTATTTTACTTAAAAACAAGATTTAAAAATACAAACCTTGATAACAATATTAAAAAATAATTTAAAAATATCATTGATAACAATATTAATAACAAAAAATAATTTAAAATATCAAGATTGAAAATGAATTTTTTGTTTTTTTTATATTAATTATTCATCACTTTATAACAACATTCCAAAAATAATTTTTTTCTGAAAATGAATTTTTTTTTTTTTCGTTTTATATTAATTATGAAAAATATCATTGCTAATAACAATAACTTATTTTACTTAAAAACAAGATTTAAAAATACAAACCTTGATAACAATATTAAAAAATAATTTAAAATATCATCTGAAAATAAATTTTTTTTTTTGTTTTCGTTTTATATTAATTATGAAAAATTATCATTGTTAATAACAATAACTTATTTTACTTAAAAAACAAGATTTAAAAATACAAACCTTGATAACAATATTAAAAATAATTTAAAATATCATCTGAAAATGATTTTTTTTTGTTTTCGTTTTATATTAATTATGAAAAAATCATCATTGCTAATAACAATAACTTATTTTACCTAAAAACAAGATTTAAAAATACAAACCTTGATAACAATATTAAAAAATAATTTAAAATATCATCTGAAAATGAATTTTTTTTTTGTTTTCCTTTTATATTAATTATGAAAAATTATCATTGCTAATAACAATAACTTATTTTACTTAAAAACAAGATTTAAAAATACAAACCTTGATAACAATATTAAAAAATAATTTAAAATATCATCTAAAAATGATTTTTTTTGTTTTCCTTTGATATTAATTATGAAAAAATTATCATTGCTAATAACAATAACTTATTTTACTTAAAAACAAGATTTAAAAATACAAACCTTGATAACAATATTAAAAAATAATTTAAAATATCATCTGAAAATGAATTTTTTTTTTTTTTTTCGTTTTATATTAATTATGAAAAAAAATTATCATTGCTAATAACAATAACTTATTTTACTTAAAAACAAGATTTAAAAATACAAACCTTGATAACAATATTAAAAAATAATTTAAAATATCATCTGAAAATGAATTTTTTTTTTTGTTTTCCTTTTATATTAATTATGAAAAAATTATCATTGCTAATAACAATAACTTATTTTACTTAAAAACAAGATTTAAAAATACAAACCTTGATAACAATATCAAATAATATTTTAAAATATCATCTGAAAATGATTTTTTTTTTGGTTTTCGTTTTATATTAATTATGAAAAATCATCATTGCTAATAACAATAACTTATTTTACCTAAAAACAAGATTTAAAAATACAAATCTTGATAAGAATATTAAAAAATAATTTAAAAGATCGTCTGAAAATGAATTTTTTTTTCCTTTTCGTTTCATATTGATTATGAAAAAAGTATCATTGCTAATAACAATAACTTATTTTACTTAAAAACAAGATTTAAAAATACAAACCTTGATAACAATATTAAAAAATAATTTAAAATATCATCTGAAAATGATTTTTTTTGTTTTCCTTTTATTTTTTTTTTTTTTTTTTTTTCGTTTTATATTAATTATGAAAAAATTATCATTGCTAATAACAATAACTTATTTTACTTAAAAACAAGATTTAAAAATACAAACCTTGATAACAATATAAAAAAATAATTTAAAATATCATTTGAAAATGAATTTTTTTTGTTTTCGTTTTATATTAATTATGAAAAAAATTATCGTTGCTAATATCAATAACTTATTTTACTTAAAAACAAGATTTAAAGATACAAACCTTGATAACAATATTAAAAAATAATTTCAAATATCATCTGAAAATGAATTTTTTTTTGTTTTCCTTTTATATTAATTATGAAAAAATTATCATTGCTAATAACAATAACTTATTTTACTTAAAAACAACATTTAAAAATACAAACCTTGATAACAATATTAAAAAATAATTTAAAATATCATTTGAAAATGAAATTTTTTTTTGTTTTCGTTTTATATTAATTATGAAAAAAATTATCGTTGCTAATATCAATAACTTATTTTACTTAAAAACATGATTTAAAAATACAAATCTTGATAACAACATTAAAAAATAATTTAAAATATCATTTGAAAATGAATTTTTCTTTTTTTACACACATTCAATATGCCAAGAGAATACATCAAAGTTCGAAAATGCTAAGCATGAATGAAGAAAGGAGTATTCTTCCAAATAAAATAAGAAGTACTATGCAACTCAATAGGCAATGGAAAATGCCAAAAGTGATAGATACGAAACTTCAAAAAGAAGGAATTGATGAACCACAACGACTACTTATAGCCATTGGAAATACAAATGTTTAAAATCCAAACCAAAAACATGAAAAGATGCAAACCTATACTACAAATCCCTTCAAGCAAAAGCTAAATTCTCCAGAAAATTCCTGAAGAGTAACGTTATTCATGAATCATTTCAAGAGTTAAGGGGCCCAAAGTACCCCCCTCCTCCTGCCACTTCATTGCAGCAGCGCTTGCTTCTCTTTTAATATTTTCTTCACTAGTTTGTAATCTTGAATTAATTATGGGGGATTATCCATAACGAGTTCCGCCCCAAATTCCTGTTCGGGCGTCAAATTGCGATAAATAGTTCTGATGAATATATATGATAGGAGCTGGTTTTTCAAAGCAAACCTACTGTCCAATGCTGGTTTGAGAGAGAGACTGACTACAGATTGGGGAGTGTTATGGCAAAATTGCTCATTTTGCTCAGAATGCCATATCTACTTTTGTCCTATCCCCAAAAGAACACCTAACTAAATATATTATATTAAGTACTTTTTTATTTAATTACATTAATTACTTCTGATTTACTTAATTACATTAACTATTTATTTTATTAATTATGTAATTGGATGTAAGGCGACTCAATTGCCCCGACACTCTCTACAAATTTTACAAATTTTACTTTTAACAGGATAACAATTTTTGCTGTACTAAAATTACGATGTTTCAATCAGAGCCACACATAGCGCTCAGTAAATACCGAAAACACTGAATGCGCCAAGTCACACTGCATCGATTCTTCGTGACGTTTTCGCCAACATTGAGTCCCATACCTTTTCACAACCACCGTATTCACATTCTGCGACTTCTGGCCATTTTCGAAAATCAAAAGGCTACTAAGGGAACACCTTCATATTTGTAAATTAGTTAGGAATTGATATTTCAATTAAACGTCACTGCAAAATATTAAAACGTTAAACGTTAATGCTGATATGAAAGGTTAAGATATTGAAATAATACTAAAATTTTAATTCGAATTTTTGAAACTAGGACTAAAAAATAAGGGGTCATTGTAAAACAAGAAAGAGAAGAGGGGATAGATATATATAGCACTGGATCTATAAACTCAATCTAATGAGTTCGATGTAACTAAATGGATCGGAACTAGAAATATGGAATAAAAGCGAAATTTCAAATCAGGGATTTTGTGGTTCGTAGGATATATATGTTTTTATTTAACGTGCCTTCCGGGACAGTGCCTCCGAGGGGGATTTTTAGGAGGCAGCTGTCTCATATTTTCATTTAGTATGGGAGAAAACCTGGAATATTTTTATACATATATACAAGGAAAAGAAAGTGTACCAGACAAAATTACTACGTTCAAAAAATGCTGATTAATTACTAAATATTTAGTAAACCAGATGGGTGTTTTGTGTTTATGTATTATTACTTGCTTCAGATTTGTTATGAATTTTATTAAAGTTTTCTTTGATAACTATTCTTTATTTGCTTTTGTAAATTTTCGCTTAAATTTAGTCAGACTACATTTGCAGTCTGATATCAACCAAAATAAAACGTTATAAATAATTACAGGGAAAAAAAATTACTCCATTGTAAAAACTCGGAAAATTCAATGAAAGGAATTAAGTTGCAGGAAGATAAAATTAAGTATAAAAATAAAGACTCCTATAAGAAAGAAAGAATACTAAAAGATAAGTTTTCTAAAATTATAAAAAAAAAAAAAATTCAGTGTCTTAGAAGTCTTTTGTATATTGAAAAAAAAATCAAATTTATCACATACTATTTTATTACAATTTGCATATTAAGTGTTTAAAAAATTTAGCTGCCAGTTTGAAACAAAATTGAGACTTTTTAAACCTCCTTCTTCATTTAAACAACTGTTGTGATTCTTGTATTTAAAGAATAGTTATGAATCCCTTTTCTGAATTTGTACTGTGCTATGATCACAAGGTTATCACGCAAGCACATATATGCACATACTGCTTGTGTGAATTCATTGAAATGTGAAAATCCTATTGAAATGAAAGGAGAAAACTACATTTATAAATACAGCACTAAATCTCTTGGAATTCAACAATTTAAAATTATAAGGGTCTAAGCGTAAATTAAAACAAGCAATATAAAAACAAATTTTTTTAAAGTCAATTCTTACTTCTTTTTCACAATATTGCAGAAAGTCCTTTATAAATAATTTTCGTTCCTTTTTTTTATGTTTATTTGGCGCCCTCTGTGGGTAGATACATGCAAGTTAAATCTAAAAAAAGCTAAAATAAATTGATTAAATTCAATTACTGAATGAATATTTGAATAAACTGTATTCACATCCTGTGTCATCAACTACAAATTAAAAAAAAATGTATTTGAACTCGAGTGGATGAATACAAAGTATTTCATGAACGATTGAAAATGTGAACAAGATATATATAGGGAGAGTGTGAGCTAATGGAAGGAACTGAAATGAAAAAAGAGAGACGCATGCATGAAAAAGACTTTCGTAGAAAGCAAATTCTAAGAAAGCATTTGTACTGCAACTATAGTCTTCTTCACTTTACGACCTGCATCCGAAGTCAAGCATCATTGGGCGCGGTCAGTACTTGGGTGGGTGACCACCTGGGAACACCGCGTGCCGTTGGCAATTTTGGGACTTGAATGGTGGCCGAGTGTCTAGCGCTCTGATACTCGGTGCCACAGGTTTCGGGTTCGAATCCCGGCGGTGCCATGGATGTTTGTAGGGGTTCGGAATCCACTTTAAGCTGTAGGTCCCAGTCTCCTATGACTGTAAGAGCGTCACGGAGCAAAAGTCAGGCTTCTACCTACGGGTGCTCCATCACAACAGAAGCTGGAGTCCATATGGGCTCGTGGGCTTGGCCAGCCAAGTGGGATAAGAAACAACAAAACAACACGACCTGCCTTCTGGTAGTAGAGGGAAAAGTCGCGTTCGTTTGAAGACGGAGCTCAACAGGTGGGAGGGAGAGAGATCAACAGTGCACAAACTGTTGCATCCACAGCCGATCGATGAAATTGCGCCAAGCGCTGGCGTTGTGTTAGATTTGGTTTGCGGCGTTGAATCTCATTTGTTTCGCGAACAAAAAAATAATTGCGTTCGCTACAGCATTTTTTAAACATCGCTTTTAATATACCATAAACAAATTGAATAGTTATTATTAATGAAATTTCTTACTTCACTGTTTTTTACATCATATGTTTTGTTGCTATTGAAGGCTCCTTATGCATTTAAAGAAAAAATAAATTAAAATTAAAACATAATTTAGTGTTGACTGGTAAATAGTTGGATGAATATTAAAGAAATATATATTTTGGCTAGCTTATAGCTTGTAGTATGTTATAGGCTGAAAAAATATTTGAATAATCATGTCAAGAAATTATAATGCTTGCTTGCTTAAAAGCATTTTTGAATGAAACGATGATTTACTTATATGTGTCTCGAGTTCCAAAGAAGCGTTGAACATAAAAAGTATCATATTTATTTATATCTAATTTAATTTTTAACAACTCCATTTATTAGAAGCAGTTTTATAACTCGATGATTATTCTCTCCTTTATTTCTACTTACGGAACATGATAAGTAAACATTGGGCATAAGAGAAAAATAACCACTGTTGTTTACTATTGCAAATGCCTACTTGTTTACTATAGTGAATACTTGCAAATACGTAATTTTCGATCATAGTTTCTTTTGGTTATCAAAGAATATCTTTTGTGTGTAGGAAAGTTATAAATAAAGCATGTATAAAATGCTCGTCTTATTTACTATTTTTTTTACATTTGAAAGGCCTTTATTCAAAACTCAACAATTGATTTGTGAAAATTTGAAAAAAGAGTTAGAATGAATAACGACAGCAGTATTGAGGGTTTTTATTTATGGTTATTCTCATTTTTATTATTGTTTGAACATTTAAAAAAGTTATCGGAAGATGAAGATACTTTCTTCTCAACTAATACTCACAAAAAGAAATGAAAGGGAAACGAATAAATAAACAAAAGGACTTGTAAATATTTTCAAATGAAAAAAAAATTTTAAAGTAAAACAAGAAAGTGTAGATTGTGAATGCTTCTCCTAAAATTATGAAAGTGCAGATTGTTTCAATATATCGGCAAAACTAAGAATGCAGCATTTGAAAGTTACGTTTTTACAAATCAATTTCGAAAACAGCCAGACAACGATAAATCATATTCAATTGTTTAATTATACTGTTCCAAAACAAATGTTATAGAAAACTCAGAAAATTTATGAAAACAAAATATATAAAAAAGGCTTGTAATTTTCATTCTTAGACTGAAAAATCGACTGTGTTTAGTAACTATATTAGTAACTGTGTTTTAAACTATTCAAAATACATTAATAAATAATTTGTGAACGATTAAAAATATTATTGATTTTTAAATTCCAAAAAAATTGAAGGATTTCCGTCAAGAATATATTTTTTGTTTTTATCAGGTTTACGACAGTCCATTGTTTTACAGTAACATAAATATAATTGTTGACCCTCTTACGGGTTAAATTTTAAAATTTCAATGGAGTTTTTTTTTAATTTGTCTCTAAGTAAAATGAACTTACTATTAATTAAAAAAACATTCACATGTATCTTTATATTTTGAGATAGTAAATACAAGACATCTTGATTATTAGAAGAAAAATAGTTTCAACTGTACATAAAAACATTCCATCAACACACAGAAAAAATTGTAATACCTTAATCCACTATGTAAGATAATTAAATTAGTAAAATGCCTGTTTTTTATAAAAGCATAATAATAAAGAAATGTCACCAAATAAGTGTACATAAGAAACCTACAGAAATAGTTGAATTTTATTTTTAAATCAAAATATTTTTATACAAAGAATATAAATATAGGAATAGTACCTTGAACGTTTCGAAAAAAATTATATCAGGAATAAGTTTCTAAATTAATGAAAGGATTAAAAAAAGAGTCTGTGTTATAAAATAAATATTTAATAAGGATTTTGAAAATAGAGCATTCCAATTTTGAGTGATGTATCCAAATTTAAAAGTTAAGGAGCAATTAAAATAAAAAATTGCTTTAACATTAATGCAGTTACATTCACTTATAATTTGCAATCCTCATTTCAATACCACCGCCTCTTTCGTATAAAAGCAAATTACAACGACTACAGTAATGTAAAATCCCTCTCAATGCAAGTAAAGTGATTAGTTTCATGCACGCAGGAGTTTACTACTGCTCCTAAAAAGTAAGACCAATTATTATTTTTTTTTTTAAACTCTTTATTTATTTTTCCAAATTTATTTCATCACCTTCAAAATAATTCCCGGACACAATGCACTTATGCCAACTTTTCTTCCAATCCTCAATGCATGCTAAAAAGTCATTTGCAGGGATGGCCTTCAAAGAGCGCGGCGATTCACATTGAATCTCTTCAATCGACACAAAAACGGTGTCCTCGGAGTGGTCTTTTGAGTTTAGGGAATTGTCGTGCCAATATCAGCAATATCTTTTAGTAAATATTTTTATGGTAAAATTCTATATAATTATTGTATATGTTAGACTATATTCTATGTGCGTCCCATGGGGTGTTTGTTGGTCTCTGCACCTGACCTGTTGGGAATTCGGTATGTCCAACGGAATGACCCGTTTCCGGTGAGTGTAGCCACAGCTGCGAGTGAAAGGGATATCTCTGGAAAGTAATTTAATTCGCAGGGCCCATACAAAACTTCGGGCCAAATGGTCAATAACAACCATTTACCATGCGGGCTCTCTCGTTATCTCTCCTTGGAGATTTATGGACAGGGGAGGGGGTGAATTCACCGAACGGGTATAGACCCTAATATGGTGTCGGCCCCATAATCCGTAATGAAGTGCTGGAGGGCCCAGATGAAAACAAATAGCCTGACGCGGTCTCCGAGAGTCAGAGCTCAAGGCAAGAGATTTCATGTCTGACTCAAGCGCCCCATGAGCTGTTGGCCCCGTGCAGCCACGAAACTTTGAACAGTGGTGGTAGACTTTATTCGTCATGATGCTTTGGCGCCCGACTCTCGATTTCAACGATATTATTGAGTTAGCTACAGCTATGCTTATTTACAAATTAATAGTCTTTATTAGCATGTGTGAACATGATGTCCTGGTTCGGGGTCCGTGACGTGATCCGAAAATGAGGGTCAAGTAAATAAATCTCCATTCCAAATTTTGGCGGAAAATGGTACTTTGGGTCCTTAGCTCTTGAAATACTTCATGGATAACGTTTGTCTTAAGGAATTTTCTGGAGAGTTTGGCTGTTGTTTGAAGTGTTTTGTAGTATTGTGTTGAATCACTTTTCATGTTTTGGGTTGGGATTTTAAACCTTTGTATTTCCAATGGCTAGAAGTACACGTAGTGCGTTGATCCATTCCTTCTTTTTGAAATTTCATATTTATCACTTTTTGCATTTTCCGGTGCCTATTGTATAGTGCTTCTTATTGTATTTTGAAAAATTCCTTCTTCATTTATGCCTAGAATTTTTAAACTTTGGTATATTCTTTTGCATATTGTATGTGATAACTTTTCTTGTAGAATTTGGAATACTTGACTCTTCATTTACGGTGATATATATCTTACTTTTGTATATTTTTTTTAAAGATTCTTGAACAATTCTTTCTTCATGAAG
Source organism: Caerostris darwini (assembly GCA_021605075.1). NCBI lineage: Eukaryota > Metazoa > Arthropoda > Arachnida > Araneae > Araneidae > Caerostris > Caerostris darwini. Next base: position 16,892 of record BPLQ01001203.1, read on the forward strand.
TTCTTGATTGCAATATTCATATGGTTATTTGAATTTGGCCGTTCTTCTAGTATTCTAATCATTTGCTTCTTATATCTCTTGCATTATTAAACATTGGCATATTCCTGAGTTTATTTGTCCGTTATCGAATGTTCACACATGATTTATTATTTAGTTATAATTGATTCTATAATCACCTACTAACTTACCACAGTGAATACAAAAATGCAATACAATTATATAAAAAGTCATTATCAGTCGTTTTTTTTAAATAAATTTTCCGTCACTGAATAAACAATACGTTATTATAACAAAAAAAAAAAAAAAAAAAACAATCATAGAGTTAGTTTCATTTAAAGTGTTCATAATTCTTTTAACAATTGAGTTTTAACTTTTAAAAAGTTTATTGCTGACATAAAAAAAACTGATATAATTAAAAGTCTTTCCTTTTGGTAACAATATTATCTATCTTAATTTTTTATCTATCTTAATTTTTCATTTTAGCTTTTAAGATTTAATATTACAATAATTTATTCTAATCATTACATCCATCAAGTAACTTGTGGATTAATGATAAGATAAAAATTATTAAAAATAAATGAAGTAATTAAAATAAATTAATTTAATTATTATTAATTTATTTATTTATTATACATAATTTAATTAATTTTTGTAATTAATTTAATTAAAATTAAATTAATTAAATTAAATTAAGTAGCTTTTAAAAAAGCTACTTAATTTATTTTTTGTTGCGATGTATTGTACATATTTTTTGAAAAACTTAATATAAACTTACTATTGAAGAAATGCAGTATAATGTTTTAAAAACACGTATGTCCTATTTATTATGAAATAATCCTAATTGGTTTATGACAGTTACTTTTTCGTTTAATTTGCTTTGAGCCTCATTTTGAAATAATTTAAAATATTAGTTAATGAAATAATAATTAAAATAATTAATAATTAAATAATTTATATCGGTATTAAAAAAAAGGGGGTTATTCGATCTGAGTAGGAATAAAGTTATCAGTAATTTTTATTTTAATCAAAAAGAATGCATTCTGTTAGATTCAATAAAAATCTATTTTTGATCAAATGGTAACGATATGAAGAAAAAAAAATATATCAAGAAATATTTGTTATGGGATGATAATACACATTATAGAATACGATGCAAAAAAATTGAAAATAATTGAATTAATCCAAAGCAATTTTTACATTACAATTGTCTTGAAAATTAAATGTTTTAAGAGCGTTTACAAGTTAGATTAGATTGAAAATAATAGTTAATAAGCAAAATACAACAATAATAAGTTCACCTTAAATTTTTGTTGATATTTTGCTGTTTAAATGAAAGCTAAAATAATTTATACTGTGCTTCTCTGAAACGCTTAATGATAGAAAGATGCATTTTAATTTTTGGGGATAAACTGAGCATCTAAAAGTATGAAACTAAATCACTCAATTTGGAAGAAAAAAACCATAATCTATTAGCAAAGTTCGCAAATGTAAATATATTTCTCTCAAAATTTCTGGTACTCATTATATCTCAATCAATGTAATGAGTGAAAAAAGAAACCTGCTTTAATATATGTTGATATGAAAATAATAGACAAACAAAATGAAGAAATAACATATGAAAGTGGCCAGAAAGTTATCCACATTATTTTCTTAACATAACTAAAATTTTAATCATAAAAATTATTTTTCCATGAATAGTGCTTGTGTGGATCAACGTCAACTGCTGTAAAAAAATGCCATTTCAATTGTCTTGGATGCCTTAAGGCAAAGTGCTGCACCGACGTTACTCATTTAGCACTACCCAGGAGATTCGTGCAGCTTGAAGATAAGCTACGGACGAGGAGTAATACTATGCCCACAACTCTCTACGATCCTCTTAGACCGGGACCAACGGTTTAAAGTGGATTCCGAACCACTACAAACATGTAAGGCACCACCGGGACTCGATTCCGAAACCTGTGGTACCGATCGCTAAAACGCTGGTCACTATGAGAGTTGCATGTACATTTCTACAGATAAATGTGTTAAAGTTGTAATCATTTTTATAAAAATAATGCGTTGATGTTTGCTTAGATCTCGTAAATGCAAGCAAACATATCATTTTCTTTTTGATGAATGAATTTTTGAAAAAAGTCTCCAATTGCAATTGCAAACAACATCATGCAACGCAATTTTTCAAATTAATTAATTAGTGCTCCTTTTTGAGCCCTCTTTCATATTAAAATATTCGAATTCATTTACATCATTCAAAATTTTAAAATCTGTGCTGCACTAGGAAGTTGATTAATGAACTCATTTTTTCCCATCGCTTTCATTTTTTTGAGCGCACGATGGACATCAAATGCGAACAATGCAGTGCTCGCATAAGCTTAAAAAAGCACTGGAAGAGCAGTGTGCGCTGCCTTATCGATTGGTGCATGCAGCGAGATGAATAAAGGGAAAGGGATGTGAGTGTAGAAGGGAGAATGGAAATGAACGAAACTAGCGAGTCATAATCCGATCAGTAAATCACTATTTTATCGCCATTAGAAATTTAATTGATGCTGGCAGACATCTCTCGCGCTCCAGCAAACAAAGTGGTAGATCTCACGGGAAATTTATAACGAAATGGTTGGATGAGCAGTAAAAGGGTAGGAGTTCCGGTTCCCCTCAAGTGGTTCTGATTCAGTAGGTAACAAAGGAGGAAGGATGTTACTCGGCTGTTTAAAATTCAATTTGCAACTGTCCAGCGTTGGGGGATTTGAACACTGATGTAGGTGCATTCATTGGGAAAAAAGATGTATGAGTAATCGCTCAGTAACAAAGATGCGGATTTAAATATATTTTCGACTGCACATTTACACAAAGAGAGATGATATCAATAAATTGTTTGTTGTCATGATAACAATAATCTGTTTACTATACATTTATTTGCTGTTTCACAGCGCTATATAATTCTAATAAATCTCTTATTTGCTGGACATAAATAAGTATGGCATTTTCCAATATTCCCATTGTTTCTTACAAAAAATATATATTTTTTAATAAATAGTAAACTTACTAATTTATTACCGGTTGCAATCTACAAAATGTGTTCACGAAATCTACGAAATAGGACAGAACATATTTGAGGAAAATTGTTATAAACACTCTATATCAGCGAGAATGCAATACCAGTCTTGATCTAACATAATTAACTTCCCATTTTGAATCTCTAACAATAACGCAAAGACAGCCTGCATGACTGAATGACCAGCGCTCGGTACCACAGGTTCGAGCCCTGGCTGTACCATGGATGTCTGTATCTAATAGCACCCCATACCGATGGGTCAGTATGACGATGATGAATGCACGCTGCCAATGTGCGTTCACCACGATGTCGTCACACGCGGATGCAACCATCTTGATGCTGTAAACAGAGCCTGGATTCATCTGAAGAAATGACGTCTCGCCATTCGTGCGACCAGGTTCGTCGTTGATCACACCATTGAAGACGCTTCTGTCTGTGATGCAGCGTCAAGGGTAACCGCAGCCATGGCCTCCGAACTGAGAGTCCATGCTGCAGCAAATGCCGTCGAACTGTTCGTACAGACACTTGTTGCCTTGCAAATGACCCCAATTCTTGACTCAGGGCTCGTGACGTGGCTGCACGATGCATTAAGGCCACGCGAGTAACATGCATGTCATCTCGGCTGCTAGTGATAGGGGGTCATTGAGATCCAGCACGGCTTTCCGTATTACCATCCTGAACCCATCGATTCCATACTCTGCTAACAGTCATTGGATCTCGACCGGACACGAGTCTGCGATACTGCGATACGATAAAGCGGTTTATCGCATTGCGGTAAGCTACTATTCTACCTTTATCAAAGTCAGAAACGTGATGGTACGCATTGCTGCTTCGAACATTTTCAAGACGTCACAACAATTTTTCACCAGGCAACAACGTTCAAATGCAATTTGTGTATGAGAAACTGGCTGAACAATTTCCTCATTTAAACACATTGTAGGTGTCGCTGCCGGCGCCTGCTTTGTCTGAAACGCTGAAAAGTTAATCATTTGCATATCACAGCACCTTCTTCCTGTTGTTTAAATTTCACGTCTCTAGTATGTCGCCTTCTTGGTGTAGCATTTTCAATGGTCAGTAGTATTAAAAATATTTTATTAATATTATAAAATTAAAGTTTTAGGGAAAACTTACCTTTTTAGAATAACTAATGATAAATAAATATACAATTAATAAATTTTTCAAATAACCCTGAACTTCTCTGCAAGTTTCGATAAGTTCAACGAGATATTTGCAAATTGATTCTAACTGTTCAGCACTTATGTATTAACCCAATCGTCTAACGTTCTGGCATTTGGCCCCACAGACTTGAGGTTCAAATCCTGGCGGTGGCATGGATGTTTGTGCGGGGTTCAGAGACAACTTTAAACTCTAGGTCCCGGTCATACATGCAGTGAAATGATGTTTTAATAATAATTTACCAATAATTATAGTATAGTAACAGTAGTCAATAATTATAGTTATTTAATCAATCTACCAATCGTTTAAGCAAGCAAAACTCATCTAAAACATTTATAGATTTATCATGCAATAAGTAATTTTTTTTAAATTTAACTTATTGTATAATATATCTTTTAACTTTTACAGCTAAATTCACCTTTTTATGAAAATGAATTTGCTTTCAATTTTTTTTAAATATTAAACCATTACATTTTAAAAAGAAAAAAATTATTTACCGTTAACATTTTTTTTCTAGATGTCCTATACGCATTTATGACAAAACAAAAAATAGTTTTCATTAATCAAATAAATAAAGATTTTAATTTGAACATTACAGGACAAATAATGAAAATTTCACAATAGCAAATTGTTTCTTAAAAATTAAAAAAAAGAATCTTGAACTTAAATTCAAATTCGTTCCTTCGAAGTCAATTTGACTGGATGTATAGATATCCCACTTATGAAAAACGTAACAATTTTACAAAATTTCATTTAATGACAAACTAGAAAATATTATTAATATTCATTATTAAATTATAAAACGTTATTAAAACATATTTAATAATATACACCCTAAGGACACTTCTCATTTAAATGTTCCAGGAACTATAGTACAAGTATTATAATTATGACCTTTTCCTTCCTTCCTTCTTTTTTTCCCCCGTTTTCTTTTCATCAATGAATTCATTTGATTTCAGAAATATTTGTTCTATAAAGAACCTTGATTGGCGCAACTGGCCCAAAAGTGGCTCTCTTGCTATTGGAAGATTTCTACTTGCCTAAGAAGCATTTGCGTCGAGGTATTTGTTTAAAATTTATTCTTACGTAGAATAAAATTAATCACGTAAGTTTAATTTAGGAACAATTTATGAAATATTTAAAATGTGACAGAAAATAAGACTAGCGTAATTATTTGTGAGCTAAAAAAGGATTAGAATTCATTTAAAGTGTAGTGTATAATTTGTAAATTGCAAATGGACAACCAGACTGCAATTGGACGACCAGATTGTGAATGGGTGTGGTTGGATTGAGGTTCAGATTGGAGAACTCAACGCTTTATTGACACACGGCGAAACACCACGAACATACTATTAGAGACATACACTATTAAAACACATTTAAAGAGACATCATTATAGATTCATGGAAGACTACTACTACTACACTACATATTTGCCCCTTTACTGTTTGGAAATGATATGGGGGTGAGAAGTCTGATTCGGCTCTGTGACGCTCTACGGTCTTATGAGACCGGGACCTATAGTTTAAAGTGGATTCCGAACCGCTACAAACATTCATGGCACCACCGGTAATCGAACCCGAAACCTGTGGCACCAAGCCCCAGAGAGCTAGCCTCTCGGCCATTAGGCCCCATTTCGAACCACTCACAAACATCAATGCCACCACCAGCATTCGAACCTGAAGCCTATGATACCAAAGCCAGAGCGCTAACCAAACGGCTATCATCTTGGAAGGACTACTACTACTACTATTACACCACACCACATCACTGTGCCTAGAGCGGAGTTACCCTTTACAGTTTGGGATGATGTGGGTGAGAAGAAAAACATCCATGGCACCGCCGGAACCGAACCCCAAATATGTGGTACTGAGCGCCAGAGCGCCAGCCACTCGGCCATCAGTCACCTATCGTGGAAGGACTGCACTTCTAGGCCGAAAAAGTGAAACTCGGCTACGCACATCGTCGCAAGACATATACTTCCTCTCAGGGGGTGAGAGACTGTAGGCCAACTGGTCATTTCTCCCACACGCCAGAAACGCCAGAAAGGGCGCTTCTGCCAGCGTATAGGAGGAAGCATGGTTACAAAAGTAGATTTCACACTATGCCAAACTGGCCATCTCTAATTTTTAATTTCATTTGACTTCCATTTTTTCAAAACTCATCGTACTAAAAATTTATAGTAGTTCTGTTCTATTGCATAAAAATGTCTTCTCAAGAGTCATTTGATCAACTTTTTAGTGCTTCGTCATTCATAATTTAACTCAATTCTTCATTTTAATGTAGAAAGTGAATTAAAAAAATCTTTTTTTTTTTTAAATAAAAATTTAAAAAACAAAACAAATTTTGTAAAAGTAACAGTAACGCAGCTACCATTTTAGTAATCTGAAATCTTTCCATAATTTTTTTCAGTTATGGAGCTAGAAATATTTGAAAAACGGAATATTTGAATACAGAAAAACGGTGTTAATTTTTTTAATTAATATGAAAAAATATTCCACACAAGATTTAAATGAGAATTTTAATTAAAGAAAGAAAAACGCAAACGAATTATTTTCAAATTTTAATAACAAATATATAATATAATGAAAATATATTAATTAAAAATAAAACTTTTAATGAAAGCCTTTGGTTAAATCTTTGTAATTTAGCGTATATTTTGTTTAAGCTATTTGCAGCAATTCTGTAAGATGCTGATGGGTCAACTGTCAATGCAATTTCGACATCATGGATTTCATTGCGCAGTAAAAAATTCAAAGCAATATTTTTCCAAAAATAAATAAATAAATAAAAATGAAATCAACCGGCAAATAGTTTACTTTAAGATTGTACATATGGATCCTGGAGCGAATTACTCAAATTCAACTTTAAAAGGAGATTTTGCTTCATTTGCAATTAAAATAATTGCTTCATTTAATTTCATTACAAGATTTTTGCTTCAATTTACTTCATTTACAATGACTGATCGTTTTTCTTCCATAGTAATTCTAATTTCCCAGTTACTTCATAATATAAATTCAGAAATTAAGCATACGACTTCAGTAATATCCCAAATGAAGATGTTCGCAAAATACGAAAGTGTGGACTTAACACTTTTCAAACCCCATTTGAAATAAGCTGGCAAATTTTTCTACTTTTTATTTGCATTTGCTTAGCTTTGATGCTAATTTTACTTTCACTCTTGAACAGATTATTCGATAAAGTAATTTAGACGTTTAATGGGAACTGCACTTAACTCAGTGAAGAGCTCGATTGGGCACACGGTGGCTCTAAAGTGGCTTGTCGTCTCGAGGATTAAAGAGAGTTCGTCATTTTCTAGAAAAAAAAAAAAAAATTAATTCCTGTTTTTCACATGAAACGGGCTAATGAATTTCGAACTCCATTCCAAAATTTTAATCTAATCATACGTTAGGTTCTGGCATTGCATGGTCCCATTTTAATTTATCAGAACTAAGTTGTTCTTCTTCCAACGATTTAGGAATTTCTATCCCATACTATTCAAACTGGGGCCTGAATGGCCGAGTGGCTAGAGCTCGGTACCAGAGGTTTCAGGATCGAGTCCCGGCGTTGCCATGGAGGTTTGTAGTGGTTCGGAATTCACTTTAAACCGTAAGTTCCAATCTATTAGGATCGTAGAGCGTTGTGGGGGCATTGTTACTCCGCGCCCGTAGCCTTAAGGCATCCAAGACACCTGTCTAAGTATTTACCAGCTGCAGTAAAAAAATATCTGATCTCATTTCAAATTGAATTCTGTAACTGTTGATAATGTTCACATGTATTGATAATCCTATGGCTGTAAAATAAATAATATTAATAAAATTTGTAATTTTAGGGTTAAATCACAATGATAAAATCTTTAAATCCTTTGTTTGGAACCATGACGCTTTCATTTATTTAGTGAAAGGGTAAAATTGAGACACGGAATCACAGCAACATCCCTCTTTTAATCTACCTATCCTTTACAAATACACCCATTTTAGCTAGTGTGACAGCTAGTGTGACAGGCACTTCCTCCCGAGTTGTGGCTCAACCCTCATGAGCCCCAACGACAGGGAAAATCGGTATCCGAGCGTTTAATTGGTTGCTCTACGGAAGGAAAATGGTAGAAATGGGTTAGAACAGGGGTGGCCAACCCGCGGCCCGCCTTGAACATTTTTCCGGACTGTGAGTTTTGTCATACTTTAAAACAAATATATTTATTGTATAATGGCCAAAGTAAGGAAGACCAATGTATTAAAAAAATACATATGTGTGCATCCCTATATTCAAAAATGAACTGTCGAAAGGATGAGAAAAAATTAACTTTGATTTTAAAATAATATTTTTGCGAGTATAGGACAGATACTGACAGACAGTTTATTATACATACAGATATGGACATTTATATATACAGACACTTTTATTGATGAGTTTACAGTTACGAGTTCACAGAATATTAAAATCATTAGTCATTTTGGTTCAACTTACACTTTTGGTTCAACTTTTTTTTTTTTTTTTTTCTAAAATGAAATTGACCCAACACAAAATACGCTCAAACATAATAGAAGCTCACCTGCAACACCCATTACGATGTGCAAATACCCAAATGGAGATTGATTTGCTAAAGCTAAGTTAAAGAGTGGAGAAACAAATATCGCACTAGTCAAATAAATATTTTATTTCGTTTTCATTTATATATTTTTTATATTTCGTTTTTAGTGTTCTATATTTCTTTACAATGTGCGTTGAGTATCATAATTATTATATTATCGATGTTTACATGTAAGAATAACAGTAAACACAAAAATAATAACTCATTATGTTTCCATTTTTCGCTCCAAAAAATGACTATAATGGGTTCAAATCTAATAGGGGGTTATCTAATTTTATATGCTACCCACGGACCATTTCGGGGCATTTCCAAGGTGCCCCGCAAGATCATTTGGGTTGGTCACCACTGGGTTAGAAGTTGGTGTTGATATTTTGGTCGCTCCGCTCAACGGCCCCAAACTTTATATTTAATCTTTCCATTTTTTCCCTGATATTTTGGCCAAAATCATTCATCATTAGAACGACAAAGGTGTAACAAATTCATGTTTTTCCAAGGTGCACCACGGCTTATCTTATCCACTGTACTTTGTAAATCACAGTTTTAAACACCACCGTTGACAACTGTGGGGATCAGACACTCCTACTTGTCTCCTTGAGCCCTGTTGAAGGAATATTTCGACCTATTAAATTAACGACAGAGAAATTGTGCAATTTCGAGTTTCTCTTTTTCTTGTGAAATTTCGAGTTTTTTCGAAACATGAGAAAGCTTGTGTTAAGAAAGTCGTTAAAATGTTTTAAAGGAAATAATTTTTTAAATATGTATGCTTATTTATTTTTTTTTTTTTAACTGAATAGAAGTTAAAAAAACAAATAAATAAATAGAAGTTAGAATAGAAGTTAGTTGTCAAATCTCAACCAGAAGGATTTAAATTCTCGATTAAAACTATGAAAGGAAAATAAATTGAAAATGTCATAATGTACCGCGTTAATTTGCAGGAACACAAAAATACTTTAGTTATAAGTATTTTAAAGAAGCTAAAAATACGTTTTTTATATTTTAAAATCAAAATAGTAATAAATTATGTTTATTATGTAAAGTTATTACTATATATATATATTTTTTTACTTTTTAAATCCAATGAATTATTTTCTTTCAGATATTTATATTGCTTAATAACTAAAACTACATTCCGTTTTTCAGGCACATTTAACTCTTATGGTCTCTAATATACATAACTTGTATATTGGAAAACTTTTGAAATGTTATTGAATTTTGAAAATTATCAGTTTGTAGTATTTATCATATAATTTCAATGCGACAGACATTTACAAGATTAAAAAAGATACTCGAATATTTTTAAAATAACTTTCATTTAGAGAAAAGAATAATAGACTAAATAAGGATATGATAAGTCTAATAATAAATGGAATGAGAATATAGTATATCTTATAGTAAGTAGACACGTAGATCTACCTCCTCGTGGTGCACTCCTAGCAATGTCTGATAAGACAAAGTGATCTAAAAATACAGACTTCAGTCTGGCTCTCAGTGTGTTTCTTAGAGTTCTGCAGTGGATTGCAGGTGGTTTGCACCATTAACATCGGTGGTATTGCTACGGCTTTTCTGCGATCACGATTGCCTCCGCAAGCACCTTCACGGAATTAAACGAACCCCTGATCCACTCTGTCTCCTGTGTGATAACCAGGAAGTAATGGACATGTCTCACCTTGCTTCCTGTTCTGCACTGCCTCCCGCTTCTTTATGGAAGCGCTATTGGATTGTCAGCCATAAGTGGAGGGATTAACTAATGTTCTATCTATCTTGTTCTTTGTATTTATTTTTTAAGATATCTGTTGTCCTGTAAACTTGCCATTGGAAAAAAAAAATAATTGATGTAATGTTTATAAATTTATAAGCATAAGTTTAAAATTTTAAATGTCCTTAAAAATAATTTTTTCTTAGTAGTTTTCAGGCACGTCATAAAATATATCATAATATTACAAACTTTTTTAGGTATATTATGCTCTCTAACATTATGATACCACGAGTGAGACGAAAACTTGATATGAATTTTGTAAGATATCACGATACTTATTAATTTTGTTAAATCAACATGACTATCATTATTAGTCTAAACTTGAATTAAATACATAGAGAAATAAACTATTTCATTTTATTTTAAAATCGCATAAGTGTATCGCAGAAATGATAAAATTATTATTTTATACAACTTTGATGCAAACGCGGATATTTAAAGAACTCAATTGTCTCAACTACAAAAATTTAAAACTTTTATCTTTTAAATAAAAAAAAAAAAACGTTTTTAAAAAAAAAAAAAAAAAAAAAAAAAAAAAAAAAAAAAAAAAAATTGTTCCTTGTGAAAAGTGTAAAAAATAATTTGATTCATGCTCCAATTTTTTATTTTCTATCATATTGTCTTTGTAAATATAATTCAGAAATGTTTCTTATTTCGTAATCACTCCTTTTTTCTAGTTCCATAACGCATTATTTTCAGAATTCAATATATTCCTTTTGATTCTGGGGCTAATAGTTAGTTTTAAATGTAATCCTCCTCTTATCAGTATTATTTTTAACTTCTTGATAAAAACTTTCTCAAACATCTGTGATGTCCAATAATTTTTTTAGTTAGTTTTTCTGACTAAAATAAAAGTGCGTTTTGTGATAAAAAGAATATTTTAAGAAAATTGTACGTGACTCCAGTAAGCTTTCCTTATTAATTTAAATGTATTAAAATAAAATGATTAAATAAATAATTAAGGGGTGGCCGACTCTCGGCCCGCCTTGAATATTTTTGCAGCCCATGAAATTTTTCCCACTTAAAAAAACCAAAGTAGTGGCCAAAGTAGTGAAAACCAATGTATTAAAAAAATAAGTATGCATCCACAATAAAATAAAATGAACTGTCGAAATGATGAGAAAAAATGAACTTTGATTTTAAAATAATATTTTTGCGAGTATAGGACAGATACTGACAGACAGTTTATTATACATACAGATATGGACATTTATATATACAGACACTTTTATTGATGAGTTTACAGTTACGAGTTCACGGAATATTAAAATCATTAGTCATTTTGGTTCAACTTACACATGCGAACCTTTTTTTTTTTTTTTTTTTTTTTTTTTTTCTAAAATGAAATTGACCCAACACAAAATACGCTCAAACATAATAGAAGCTCACCTGCAACACCCATTACGATGTGCAAATACCCAAATGGAGATTGATTTGCTAAAGCTAAGTTAAAGAGTGGAGAAACAAATATCGCACTAGTCAAATAAATATTTTATTTCGTTTTCATTTATATATTTTTTATATTTCGTTTTTAGTGTTCTATATTTCTTTACAATGTGCGTTGAGTATCATAATTATTATATTATCGATGTTTACATGTAAGAATAACAGTAAACACAAAAATAATAACTCATTATGTTTCCATTTTTCGCTCCAAAAAATGACTATAATGGGTTCAAATCTAATAGGGGGTTATCTAATTTTATATGCTACCCACGGACCATTTCGGGGCATTTCCAAGGTGCCCCGCAAGATCATTTGGGTTGGTCACCACTGGGTTAGAAGTTGGTGTTGATATTTTGGTCGCTCCGCTCAACGGCCCCAAACTTTATATTTAATCTTTCCATTTTTTTCCCTGATATTTTGGCCAAAATCATTCATCATTAGAACGACAAAGGTGTAACAAATTCATGTTTTCCAAGGTGCACCACGGCTTATCTTATCCACTGTACTTTGTAAATCACAGTTTTAAACACCACCGTTGACAACTGTGGGGATCAGACACTCCTACTTGTCTCCTTGAGCCCTGTTGAAGGAATATTTCGACCTATTAAATTAACGACAGAGAAATTGTGCAATTTCGAGTTTCTCTTTTTCTTGTGAAATTTCGAGTTTTTTCGAAACATGAGAAAGCTTGTGTTAAGAAAGTCGTTAAATTGTTTTAAAGGAAATAATTTTTTAAATATGTATGCTTATTTTTTTTTTTTTTTTTAACTGAATAGAAGTTAAAAAAACAAATAAATAAATAGAAGTTAGAATAGAAGTTAGTTGTCAAATCTCAACCAGAAGGATTTAAATTCTCGATTAAAACTATGAAAGGAAAATAAATTGAA
>BPLQ01001204.1:0-15628 GCA_021605075.1 Caerostris darwini
AAAAAAATGATCTCAATAAATCGATAAAAATATTCTGTAAAGAACGGTTGACTTTAATTCTTAAACCCAATCTGTCGATATCCTTAAGAAAATCCGAACCGAAAGACATAAACCCCGTAGCAGATTTTTTTTAACAAAAGAGGCAGTCAAAACTGACAAACAGTACTTGGGCAAAATAACAATTTAGCCAAAGACCATAATTGAGCCGCCCTAAATACAGTGGGGCGGAAAACAGCTCAAATGAATTTTTCAGAAATTGAATTATGTTATGAAACGCAAATTGGTTAGACGGGAAAAATTGAAACTTCCTCATTTCATGCATAACGGTTGGCTCAATGAATATTAAAAATCGGCTCTTGTTAATTCATTATTAAATTTTACTATTGCAAAACTTCCCTAAGTGCGTGGATATCTCAGAATAATTACTAAAAGAAAATCACTTCTCATAATTAAAAAAAAAAATTTCGTAGCCTCTCTTGATCAATAACTCATGATGATGCCATCATCGTAACTACATTCGTGGTTTGAAGAGGAAAATAGAGCTGCTTAAAATGTGTTTTTCCCGGCTTAAAGATCCGTTTTTCAAATTTTTATCAAAAACATATTATTTTTTAACAAAAATTTTATTTTAATTTAAAAACTAAGCATTCATTTTAATAGTTAAAACATCTGTAAGAACATAGCTGTCTATTTCATTTAATTTTTTTTAGCTGAATATTCATTGACAAAGAACTAATATACAAATGACATTTCCTGTTAAATGATTCATTATAATCAGTCACCAGTAATCACTAACTGTTAAATCATTACCATCCATTATTATTAAATTATATTAGTTTTTTAAACCAAACTTATATTTAATTTCAGCAGCCAAAAATAATCGTTACAAAATAATATATTTGTAAAAATAATAAGAATACACTAGTATAAAATTGACTACTATAGAATACAACTCTATAAAACTTGATTTAACTGTATATATAATCGCTTTCCAATACAAAAAATTTCAGAATGCTTTTACTAGAAGAAGTTTAACAGCATCTGAGTATAAACACCAGCATCCAATCAACTGAAAACTATCATGGGCTACAAAAACAAAAGCTTTAGAAATAATGAATACCAGAAACATTGGCAAACGCTTGGCGAGTCCTTTGCTTATAACCTTTTACTGAGAAAAATGAAATGGACATTTGTTTTTTAGCAGAGAAAAATGATTGATTTACCTTCTGTTAGCTCAGAACAGCACTGGCGTTGGCGGGATGCTTCATCCTTGCTTTAAATTGTCCATTATTGAAAGAGGAGGCCTGAATGGCGCTCGGTGCCACAGGTTTCGGGTTCGAGTCCTGGCGGTGTCATGGATGTTTGCAGTGGTTCGGAATCCACTTTAAGCCGTAGATCCCGGTATAATAGGCCTGTAAGAGCGTCACGGAGCAGAAGTCATACTTCTACCTACGGGTGCTCCATCAGAACAGAAGCTGCACTCCTTCTTCCACGAGGGACAGCAACAACAAATGAGGAGTGACGCGTGCGTAGGGCCTCCTCGTAGGGTCCATCCTTCTCGGGATCTTGATCAAATGACGCCGTGTCGCTGTTTGGGACAGTCCGCGTCACAGACCCACTGAGATGATGTCGTTCGGTTGACAGCCGAGGCGATCGTCTGCGAACTTCTCCAGCGACGGGATCTTCAGAGCGATGGTCGAAGCACAAGGAGCGAGGGCGACACTTCACTGGGCTGGCGAGAGAGAGGGGGGAGCGTGGGTGTTGCTCCGAAAGGAGACACTTCCGCTGTGGGGGCGAGTGATGACGCAGGGAGGAAGGGGGTGGGTGGTACCTGATTCGTGAAATGTGAATCGGTGCACGTGAACGGAGTGCCGTGGTCGCGAAGCGACCAAACCTCCAAATAGCAAGATGAAAATAGTGGCTGTCGGTCAAAGCCCATTACCAATTTTAAGTCCATAAAAATTAGATCAAAAACAAGTTAACTTAATCAAAAATCATAGCAGAATTAAAAAAAAAAAAGAGAAAAACAAAAGAAAAAATGAAAAATGAAAAAAAAAAATAAAGATAAAGATAAAAATTAAAAATAAAAATAACATAAAAAATAAAAATAAAAAAGATTCCTAACAAAATCAAAGCACCAAAGCAGAAGCATGAAAAAACAAACCGCGGAGCAAACGCAAGTAGACGAAACACCAGACATCGTCTCGAAGTCCAATGTGACGTTGGGACGGAGAAAGAACCTGATTCGTTTGGGAGGGGAGCGGGGTTCTTCGCGCCTTTCCCCCTAGTGGAGCGCTGATTTGTAATTGTTTTAGTATTATTTTTTTTAAATCATATTCTGCAGTGTGAAGTCAAGTCGGTGGAGCATTCTTATTTTCAAGTAGGATTTGGGTGCTTTCACGTGCCGATATTGGAGAATTTTTGCGCACCGTATTTTTATAATTCGGTATTTTTTTCTCCCTAGCGCGCATGCTCATAGGAAATTGCGCATGCCTATCTGTGATAATGTTTGCTCAGCCCATGCGCGCTAGGAGAAAAAAATACCGTATTATATATTTATTTATGTATGGATAAATACATATATTTATTTATGTAACACATATGCACAACACGCATATATATGTGGTCGAACACACATACATACACACACGTGTACACATATGGACAAACATATATTAACACATACACACACACAGGGACAAGCGCACATACACATACATATTCACATGGAAAAACATATATACACATACACATACACACGTGGACAAACACATATACATACATGGATAAACACACAAACATGGACAAACACATACACACAAACACGTATACGTACACGGACAAACACATATACAGATACATGCTCATGGACAATACAAATAGGCATACACATAAACAAACACATAAACAAACACACACACATACATATACGTATACAAATATTTTTTTTCTTTCTAATGCACCTGACAAACACTTAGACAGCTTGGTCTTGGATGCCTTAAGGCAAGCGCTGCACAGACGTTACTCACTTAGCATTACCCAGGAGGAGCGTGTAACTTGAAGATAAGCCATGGACGCGGAGTAACAATGCCCCCGCAACGCTCTACGATCCTATTAGGACCGGGACCTACGGTTTAAAGTGGGTTCCGAATCCCTACAAACATCCATGGCACCGCCGGGACTCGAACCCGAAACCTGTGGTACCGAGCGCCAGAGCGCTAGCCACTCGTCCATTCAGGCCCCACATATACAAATATATACAAACACATATGCACACATATGGACAAACCCATATACATACACAAATGGACAAATACATATACATACACACACACCAAGTAGTACAGATCTCGCATTCATAAGGATTCATATTTGTTTCTTTACAACAAATAATATTCCTGAAATATTAAGTCCTTCTGTTTTTTGCAAATTAAATTTCTTAAACGTGTTTGAATGTGTACTTCACTATTTAATAATTATGAACATAAAGTAAAATCTAAAATTAAAATGATCGATGGTTTCACCAAGAGGGCGTAACATTCATTGAAATGCTGAAATTCCTTTTCAAGAGAAGCCTCTGTTGAATGAGTGTCATCTAGATATTCATGGAAGAGTGCATTTAAATTTGCACAACAGACTGCTTAAATACTTTTGCAAAGGTAATAAATTCACTATTTGCAACAGTAAAACGGGAATTTTCGCAAGTTTTAATTGACTATTATTTTTTATTAATATTATTATTTATTATTATGATTACTTTTTTTATTTTTAGATATATTTTTATGACAGTCAATCGCGTGGGATGAGATAATAAAACGCTTCAACAGAAAAAGAAGATTAAATTAAAATTTAATGTCAAGCCCATTCGCCCTGAAAGCTGCATTCTTTTTCCCCACACATTGAGAAGGTTTGAGTTCTCAAAAATCCGGAGTCGCAGCCATCTGCCGAGCTGCCATGTAGACAAAACAATGTGGGGTTTTTTCCCGTTCTTTGGGACCTACACCTACCTCGCTTGAGAATTCCAGCCATCGACGGACAACAGGCTTTTGCTTAGCATTTAAAAAGATAGCAATTAATAGTTTGGAATGTCATTTTTAAATGAAACACTCCATTGGAAGAGTAAATAAATAAGTGGTAGTTTATAGTTTTATATTAATATATGTGCTTTTTTTTTCTTCTTCATCCGGAAATTCCCGAGTTTTTCAATCCTCACCCAGTTGCTGTTCAATTGCACTCGTTGTCAAATATAAAATAGAATACACGAAAGTACGAAAAATAAAAGCAAATGAATGTTCAACAGTATCTCAAGGCTTCAGAAGCCTTTTATTTATTCCTTTATTTTATATCAGTAAGTGAGCGAATTATGTACAATTATTTCAAAACGCATAGATCGGCAAATATGACATTCCTATCTTTCTTCCAAAGGAGTCGCCCTACAATGCATGGGCCTGCGAGTGCTGTTGCTCCCTAAGGTCCAGTCAAAATGACCGCTTGTTTCCAGAGACCACCCACTAGTACGAACAGATATGTACCAGAGCATGTACTTTTAAACTTTTTTTTAACGGTGGAGGAAATGAAAAGTCATTTGCAAGATTAGCTATGGTTTTTTTTCCAGCACGGTTTGCGAGAATACTTAATATGCAAATACATACCTTAAGGGGTTTTTTATGTGTACTACATAGAGCTATTGATAAACGAAATCGTTATCTCATTTGCATAATTCTAAAATGTTCTTTTTAATTTATTATTTTTTTTTTTTTAGGGAACTGAAAGGGTTTCAGAAAGAAAATTATTTATTAATGTGACAGCTATCCCGCTCCAGCCACATTCAGCATGCAGGAGGACTCATTCGAATCCATTGCCAGATCGCGTTGCAGTCGCTGCTTCCTGAAACGAGTAGACTCGACACTGTCGTCTAATCGGTAACCATCTGTAACCGGTATTCAATGCAGGAGGTGCGATTCTGCCTAACGCGTACGTTGCAGTCACCGCTTTAAGAAACTAGGAGCGGTGACTGCTACAGAGTTTGTAAAGCGTACGTTTCAGCCATTGCTTTCAGAAAGGAGGAGTCTCGATGGCGAGTCTGACAGAGTGTGAGTACCATCCCGCATCTGTAACCGGTATTCAATGCACGAGGTTCGATTCTGCTTCACGGGCACATTACAGTCCTGATGGCCGAGTGGCTGGCGCTCTGGTGCTCGATACCACAGGTATCGGGTTCGAATCCCGGCGGAGCCACAGATGTTTGTAAGAGTTTGGAGTCCACTTTAAGCCGTAGGTCCCTGTCTCATATGACCATAGAGCTTCACAGAGCCCAATCAGACTTCTTCTCACCACATCGTTCCCAAACTGTAAAGGGGCAACACGGCTCTAGGCACAGTGATGTGGTGTGGTGTAGTAGTAGTAGTCACCACTTTAAGAATCTAGGAGACTTGACGGTGACTGCTACAGAGTTTGTAAAGCGTACGTTTCAGGCATTGCTTTCAGAAACGAGGAGTCTCGATGGCGAGTCTGACAAAGTGTGAGTAGCATCTCACATTTGTAACCGGCATTTAATGCAAGAGGTTCTACTCTGCTACGTGTACGTTGCAGTCACTGCTTTAAGAAACTAGGAGACTTGACGGCAACTGCTACAGAGTTTGTAAAGCGTACGTTGCAGTCACGTCATACAAAAATGCGGAGACTCAAAGGTGTTTGTGGTAGCGTGTTTGAAGTGTCTGGCTTGGAAAAATTTTATCACAGTGGGGAGTTAAAACCTCAGGATATCATTGTTTTCTTACATTTATGATGTAGTAATAAAAGCAAACTCATACGTTGTTGTAGTTTCTTATCCCACTTGGTAGACAGCAACTTCTATACCCAGTCATAGATTGAAGAAAAAGGGGATGGCGGCAGCTACTGTTGTGATGGAGCACCCGTAGGTAGAAGTCTGATTGGGCTCCGTGACGCTGAAGAAAGAAGGCAGTCCTTCTGGTAGGGACTTTTAGGGGGAACTACCCCGCATTTGCGTATCGTATGAGAGAAAATCCGGAAAACTTTCTCTAGGTAGTCCGACGAACGAGATGCTGAACGAGTCAGACGCCATCGAGTCTCCTCGCTCTTTTGAAACAGAGTCAAAAGAGGATCGAACCTCCGCCCTCAAGCTCACCAGCTGCGCTATGTCATTGAGCCACGAGTCGGACAAATTCCTACGTAATCACTTTATGTATGACATATTATTCAATTCCTTCTATTAGCTCACACTCTCCCTATATATATCTTGTTTAAATTTTCAATCGTTCATAAAACACTTTTTATTCATCCACTCAAGTTCAAATACATTTTTTTTAACTTGTAGTGGATGACACTGGATGTTAATACAGTTTTTTCAAATATTAATTCAGCAATTAAATTAAATTAATTAATTTTAGTTTTTCTTACATTTAAGTTGCATATATCAACAAATAGATGGCGCCAGATAAACTTAAAAGAAATGAATGAAAATTATTTATAAAGGACTTATTGCAATATAGTACAAAAAAGTAGGAATTGAAGTAATTTTTTTTTTATATTACTTGTTTTTTTTATCAAACTTCTAATGACGTGCGTGTTATCTGCAACGCATTTCACACAGTACACTGTACTCTCAGTACACGCCATAAAAAGTACAGTACTCTGTTGAAACCATGCATTAATAGAAATGAATGATTTTGAGATGAAGAACATTATTACCCATGAAATTTATGGGAAACCACTTTCACTATTTTTTTTTTTTTTTAATTTCTTTCACGAGCTATTTTTAAGGGTTCATTTAAATTCCCTTCTCGTGATTTTTTCACAAAATCGTTTGGAATGAATGCTATAGTTTTTTTATTTAATATGTTTTCATTTTTCAATTTCGAACGATAGCTGGTGAACACAATTTACTGGCCGAATAGGATTTATGGATGCTTTTTCTATCATTGCTTGTTTAAGACTGCTGCCATGCGCTTTGTTCTTAGATTAAATTCTAAATTTTATGGGTCACCTGCATATCGGCCCAGCAGTTTTAATTACATAACAATTCTTTTTAATATCTGTTCGTTACATGATTCTTAATTGAAATGAACGCTTTCCCAATCATCCTGTCTTCAAACTATGATTTTCATTGACCAGTTGAATAGATTGGTAACTCGTATTCAACGGTTTTTATTCACATTTCTTCAATTCATGATCATCGAAGGACAGAAGAAAAAAAAAAAAACCCCTTCATTTATTGTTTTTTTAAATGCTAAAAAATGCACGTTTTTCTTTTTTAAATGCTTCAATAATCAACGTAAATCATATCTAGAATTATCACAGATCATTACATTCACTGTTAATAATGCTTTTTCCCCACTTTGACTTTTGGAATATTGAACAATTTCACCAGCAAAGCACTCTCTGTAAGACTAAAATTTGAAATCATTTAGCCATGACAGAGAACATCAACTAGTTGTCAATTCAATTTCCCATTCCAATTTTTCTTATGAAAAGAGAAATTAAACAAACATTGTAATTTAAACTTAACATAATCCAGAATCTACCATTCCAATTCTTGAAGCATTCTCAAGAGGAAAATGAGGCATTCGCATGAGGTTCATGAACTAAATGATTCGTTCTTATCCAGATTCCTCGCATTCTTAGTGGATTAGAATTACAAAATCCGAATATTAGTCCCACAGTTCGAAACATCTCGTTCGTTGGGTAAATCTGCCAACAGGAAAGTTCCACCTATCCTTTCAAAACCGCAATTCCATTTACTAAGTGAAAATAACGCTCCTTTTTATCTCTTTTCTTCAAATACATTTGTTTATTCCCTAAATAGGTTGTCAATATTTTTTTGAAATACACAAGTTTCTAATGATACTAATATTAAAGACATTCTTATTATTTCTGTATAATTTATACTTTTCTTATTATTATATGGCAGGAGAGCTCAAGTTCGCTGGCGGCGTTCGTTGCGGTCAAAAACGATTGGAATCAGTGTTTTGAATCGAAAATATAAACTCCTTAAATTATGAAAAATGACAGTTTTGGAATTTTTTTGTTTTTATTTCGGTGAATTCGTTTAAAAAGATATGAATTTCCCAATAAAATAGAAAAAACAAAAAACTCTCAAAATTTTGAATGAGCCGAAATTTTCAAAAATGGCAGTTTTACGCATTTTACAACTCTTTTATAGGGCATGAATGGCCGAGTGTCTGGCGCTCGGTACCACAGGTTTCGGGTTCTAGTCCTGGCGGTGCCATGGATGTTTGTAGTGGTTCGGAATCCACTTTAAACCGTAGGTCTCGGTCTAGTAGGATCGTAGAGAGTTGCGGGGGCATTGTGACTCCGCGTCCGTGGCTTATCTTCAAGTTACACGCGCCCACTGGGTAATGCAAAGTGAGTAACGTCTGTGCAGCGCTTGCTTTAAGGCATCCAAGACCAAGCTGTCTAAGTGTTTGCCAGCTGCATTAGAAAGAAAAAAAAAAAACATCTCTTTTATTTTATAGTAGATTACACCGTTGATTAAGCAAACGAAACTTTTTTATTCTTCAAAATGTGTTTGAAAAGATACAAATTTCAATAATAATAATAAATAAAATGTTTCGATTTTTTCAGGATCGTCTTAAATTTTGACTGTTCTTTAAACTCCCATTGCAATTTCGATGGCTGTTCTTTTATTTCGAATGTGTTCTCACGGTTTTAATTTTAAAAACAGCAACATTGAGTCGGCCAACGCTTCTCTAATGGAGAGCAACACTTTTTCTTCAATAGTTTACAGCTCTTTATGAATCAGGTCATTTTTTTTTCAATTTGAAATTATTCTTACTTTTTTTAAAAATAATTTAATGGAAAATAATTATAAAAACATATTTATTTAAATCCATGATCAATCCATCCCTCTAAAATCTAAATATAATTTAAAAAAAAATTAAATGTACAGAATATTTGAAAAAAAAAATAATGAGATCAACAATAAGAAGAAAATAGCATGAACATGCGATGTCTACGAAAGAACGCTTCAAATGAAATATGCTCATCCAATAACTGGAAATTACGTCGTTTTTAAAGGGGATTCATGAGCTTCTGTTTGATGGAGACCCGTAGGTAGAAGTCTGACTTTTCCTTGCTCTTAAGTCATAGGAGACCGGAACCAGGGCTTAAAGTGGATTCCGAATCACCACAGGCAATGTTCTTCGAATCGAATGTTTAGTGGCACCGAGCGCCAGAGCGTTAGACATTCGGCCATTTTTGGAAATGAATTCATGATTTGGAGAGATCGAGGAGAAAAGTCCTTCTTTTTTTGCAGTCTCCCGTCGATTGACCCCTCCCTCAAGCAGTGCACCTGGAAATGAAAATCGCCCCACCTAGATTTTTTTTAGACTGTTTCCGGCCAATGTACAAGAATGTTTAATTATTTGAATTAATTATTTTATGGCATTTAGGCAAGATGCCGAATTTAAAACTTAACTTTTAACATGTATAGGAGCTGGGATAATTAGTAATTTTTTTAATTTAATTTGAATTTTTAGAAATTTTATTATTTATATTAAATTGAAGGGGCCTGAATGGCCGAGTGGAGCTCTGGCGCTCGGTGCCACAGGTTTCGGGTTTGAGTCCCGGCGGTGCCATGGATGATTGTAGTGGTTCGGAATCCGCTTTAAGCCGTAGGTCCCGGTCTCCTATGACTGTAAGAGCGTCACGGAGCAAAAGTCAGACTTCTACCTACGGGTGCTCCATCACAACAGAAGCTGCACTCCACTTACCTTCTTTCACGAGGGACACGATAACAACAACAACAACAGTTAATTGAATTTTAAAAATGTAAAAAGTACCAAATCATTATTTGCATTTTTATCCAAATCCTATTTAAAAAACGAAAGAAAACCTGCAACTCAACACTATTTTAAAGCATAATTAACAAACAACAATTCGTGTTCTGCATTTGACCTGTGTTTAGATCCATTCATTGCATTGTATGGTGTGCTGAAATTCTAAATGACACTCTGGGATTCATGCATACTGGTTTTTTTTCCTAATGCAGCTAGCAAACACTTAGACAGTTGTCTTTTTATGCCTGAAGGCAAGCGCTGCACCGACGTTATTCACTTAGCACTACACAGGGGCTGAGTGTAGCTTGAAGATAAGCTACGGACGTGGTTTGGTGTGTCGCTCTACGGTCATCTTGTGCACACTTTAGATTAAACAGACCGGGATCTACGGTTTAACGTGAATTCCAAACCGCCCAGAAACACCCATGCTACTACCAGGATTCGAACCTGAAGTCTTCGGTACCAACGGCCAGCTATGGACGCGGAGTAACAATACCCCCACAATGCTCTACGACCTTGTTCGACCGGGACCTACGGTTTAAAGCGGATTTCGAACCACTACAAATATCCATGGCACCACCGGGACTCGAACTCGAAACCTATGGTACCGATGCGCCAGAGCGCTAGCCACTCTGCCATTCAGGTCCTAAATAATTTAGACAGCTGTCTTGGATGCCTTAAGGCAAGTGCTGCACAGACGTTACTCAGTTTGCACTACCCAGGGGGCGCGTGTAACTTGAAAATAAGCCCTGGACGCGGAGTAACACAGACCCCGCAGCGCCCTACAATCCTACTAGACCGTGACCTACGAATTAAAGTGGATTCCGAAGCATTACAAACATCCATGGCACCGCCGGGACTCGAACCCGAAACCTGTGGTACCGAGCGCCAGAGCGCTAGCCACTCGACCCTTCAGGTTCCTATACGAAACGAAATGGGTCATATTATTTTCTGTGAGAGCCAAATAGTTACATTAGTCAGAAATAGTATAATATTAAAATATATATATATATCAAATTGAATTTCTTTTTAGCTGTAAGTAAACAGCAAAAAACATAAATATAAGTTGGTATTATGCATGAGCAACGTGCAGTAACCTCTTGTTATGCATGTCAGAAAGGGGAAAAAATGCCCCATAAAGAGTACATTCTACCTATTTATGTAGAATGGATGCCAGATATCTGGAGCTCACAACTGAAGGGGGAAAAAAACCTTCAGAAATTATAGGAATGAATTAAAGACGATTGCTGCAGCCAACTTCGTTCTGAGTCCTCCCCTCTTCAGTGAACATTCGAAATTATCACTGCCTATCAAAGCTCTCCTCTTCAAACAAGTGCCACGCCCCCTCCTGACCTATGCATCTCTGCATAACAGTCGAGACAAATAGGCATAAAATTCAAATCTTTCGAAATAAAATGATCTCCAAAACTATCTTAGTTCTATAAAAATGCGTGGTGGTCAAACTGGCGACTCCATGGCAATGAACACAACTGAGCCTGCAGACGGGCTGAAATGCAGTGCAGTCAACGAGAAAAAACGAGGAGACTCGAAGGCGATTATGAAGGCCTGTATAAGTATCGTTGCAGGTACCTCTAAACAATATTAGAAACACTTTATACTAAGAAAAAGGTTTAAAAAAAAAATGAAAAATATATTTGTTAGGTTATTCTATATGAATGTCATTCCGTTTCTATAATTTTTATAAATGTTTGCATTTTAAATTTTTTTTAATAAAATTTCCATAAAGAATATTCATTTACAACAGATTTTTTTCTAGAGGACATACGTTTCTCAAAGCTATGAGGCATACATACATACATTTGGCGAATAAAACACATCCAGAACTACAACTGCTTATTACGGGAAATGGCGCGTGACTAGGGGATTTGAACAGATTTTTAATATTATTAATTATGCGTATTTTGCAAAAGACCTTTTTTCACATTTAAACACTTACAAATCCATATATATATATATACATACACTTGCAAATAAACAATTTCACCGGCAAACATTCTCTGAAGGGGCCTGAATGGTGTCTAGCGCTTTGGCTCTCGGTGCCACAGGTCTCGGGTTCGAGTCCCGATGGTGCCAGGGATGTTTGTAGTGGTTCGGAATCCCCTTTAAGCCGTAGGTCCCGGTCTCCTATGACTGTAAGAGCGTCACGGAGACAAAGTCAGACTTCTACCTGCGGGTGCTCCATCAGAACAGAAGCTGCACCCCTCCTTCCATGAGGGACACAACAACAACATTCTCTGAAAGACTAAAATTTGCGATCATTTAGCCGTGACAGAAAACATCAACTAGTTTTCAATACAGTTTCCCACTCCAACTTTTTTTATTTTTTAATTAAAGGAGGGAAAAAATATATATATATATATATATAATTTAAACCAAGCCTAAAACTAACATTCAAATTCTTGAAGCATTCCCATGAGACAAATAACAAGAGATCTAAATGATTCGTTCTTCTTCAGATGCCTCGCATTCTTAGTGGATTAGAATTACAAAATAATAGCATTTCCAATCCGAGAGTGCGAAAACTCCCATTCTATGGGTAAATCTGTGAATGGGAAAGTTCCCCCCCCTTCAAAACTGCATTTCATTCGGTCCCAAGTGAAGCTTCCACTTTTTTTTTATCTTTTTTTTTCAAATATATTTGTTACAAATTATTCCCTAAATAATTTGTTAAAATTTTTTCGAAATACGCAAATTTCTAACAATAATAATAGACATTCTTAATATTTCCGAAATTTATATTTTTATTATCATTACTCGGCAGGAGAGTCAGGTTCGGCGTTGCGGTCACTGCTTTTCACCCTAAAATAGGAATCCTCCGAGTTGTTGGTTGATCGAAATTACAATTTTAGAATTTTTATGTTTTTATTTCGGTAAATTCATTTCAAAAGATGCATAAATATACACATGCATGCATACAATTTTGAATTAACATAGCGTTTCTTATATATAAATATATCTATAAAGAGAGTGATATATAAGGGTTACAACAAACCCATGAGTTTAAACAAACAAACAAAAAATACAACAAAACAGGAGGGTTGAGGTTTGAATCCGCTTGCGGCACTGACGTAATCACTCTTTCAAAAACAAGGAGACTCGATGGCAATTGTGTCTCATCATTAAGAAGGCATCATTTCACTGGTTGGAGGTTTTCGGATTCCCTCCCATACGACTCGCAAGTGCGACCCAGTTCCCCTTAACAGTCTTCCCCATCACATGACTCATGGCGATGTTCCATTCTCATCTTTCGAACGGGTAGGGGCCCTATTTAAGGGTTGCGAGGTGTGGGGAAGAATGAAAAGAAAGTTAAGCGGGTGTGGTGTTGTGGAATAAAACAAAAATAATTAACTAACAGAATTATTTTTCACCATTACGTGCTTATGCTTGTGAACAATGTGTGCAGACCTTTTTTAAAATAACGAAAATGAGTTATAAATAACACGCTAGTAGTGGACAGTGTGTTGTCGAACTAGGAAAGCTTTGTTCGAGATCCGTAAGTTATACAGGATCAAAGACTTCCGTGGTTGGGATGGGCACTGCAGACCAGTAGGCTTGCTTAAACAAAATTAGAAAAAAAAATTGCAAAGATTCGTCAGCTTCATCACTAAGTGTTCATAAAAAAAACTTTTCACTCTACTGTAGAATGTTTACAATTTTTGTTTTCCCTTTACCACTTCCAATTTTAAAAATCAGTACAACGCCCTGTACCTAGATGCCCTGTTTAAAGAACAAAAACGGAGCTGTCAAAAATGTCCAGTCAAAAGAATGGCTTCTTTCCTTTTTTTTTTAATTTAACTAGATTTTGCAGAGTTCGATATCAACTCCAGACGTTTCGCCAACTATAAGCAGCTATTCTAGAGAATGATTTCATTTCTGTCCCGCGGACTTTTAACCCGCGCGTGTTCTTCAATACAACTTTGGATGGATAAAACATTTCACGAACCATCTCTCTCAGGCTATGGGAATGCATCCTCTCGCACTCTATTTCACAGAGGGAAAGGCGCCATTCACAAGAGACATTTCATAACAAAGTCGTCAGGAGAGCTCTCTCAGACAAAACAAATCCAGCGGCCCGCAGATGATTGGAATAACAAAATCATCGCGACAGAAACGGTTCCAGTTAAGGACTCTACTTCGCAGATGTAGCAGTTGATTTCCTCAATCCCGAAAGTGAAAACACGTTAATTGGATAATGATGGAGGGGGGGGCACTACCCATCCTTCCCACACTCTCCTGTTCTATATGATGGCTTGCTAAAAAACATTTCCATAAGGCTGTGAAGCATTTCCTGTACCTAAGGGAATGAATTTCACGATAGCAAATGTGTAATAATAATTTCAATATTCATCGACTCAACATTATGCGTAAAAGGACAGCAGTTTTTCTTTTTGTTTAACCAATTTAATTTTTATAAAATACTTTTTTTTATAAAAAAAATCATTCGAGCTGTATTCCCCCTCCTCCTTATGGCGGGTCCATTACGGGGTTTTGTTAAATTGTCACTTTTAAAGCACTGTTTGTCGAATTTATAATTTATTTTTATATGCAGCAATTTAATTTCAAATCAGTTCAAACGTAACATAAGCCTATGACGCACAAACCCGATGCAGGTACCTCTATAACAGGGATGGGCAAACTTTTTCGGTCGCGGGCCAAAAATCGAAGAAAACAAAGTTTGGCGGGCCGAGATAAATTTTTCTAAAATTTTAAAAATATTTATAATATAAATAGCCATTTATTATTACCATGATATTCATAATACTATTAACCAATAATATATATACTTTATTTTCGAAATATTTTACTTATAACCCAAACAATCACTAGCTACGCTATACTTTTAATAATTTCACCACTATTCACAACGATGCTATATGTACGCAATCAATAACATTGGAACTCGCGCCAAAAGAAAACGCCGCTGGCTGGAGCTTAAAATGCGCAGTCTGCCACATGTGAGGTCTAATTCACCTATATTGGATTCCCATATGTCTGCTCCCCGAGAAAGAGATAACGCTTATTGGTCCCAATCTACAGCTATAACTAACAAAGAACTTCCGCTTTTAACACTTTACCGATTGAAGCTGTCTGTGCTTGCTATTTCCGTCGATTTATGTTTTGTAGAACAAAAATAGAGAAAGTAAAAGGATCATCAGACCTTTGAAAAAAAGGAAGGAAAAACAGAATATCTAATCAAAGTAGACAAGGAGATGGATATATAATATATATTTCTTTTAATTTGCCTCAGAGCGGCAAATTAAAAATATATCCGCGGGACGGCTAGAATATTCCGGCGGGCCGAAGTTGGCCCACGGGCCGTAGTTTGTCCATCCCTGCTCTAAAAGGTATCAGATACAAGAAAACTAAGAAGTAACTTTATATTAAGAAAAAGATTTCAAAACTTTTAAGCAGTTTCTGTTACGTTATTCTATGTATATTCCATTCCGTATGTATAACTTTTTATGAACATTTGAATTTTCGGAACATTTTATAAAATTCCTATAAAAAAACTGTTTTTACAGCATTTTGCGAAACCTTTTTGAGATGTGAGGGGGGGGGGCGAGTTGGATCTTCTTTTAAAACATAAAGTGCGACATAAGATATAATAGCAGGTGTACATATTTTATTGTGTGGTTTTCCCTTTTTTTTCCTATCAAATCTAAACGTTGGCGTTTTATTCCTTTTTTATGAATTATGCTAGTTATTTTACGTGTAGGAATATGAAACCCACGCTTTTCACATCTTTATTTTAATAATCGAATAAAAGTATTTCTCTTCGTTGTTGTTGT
>BPLQ01001206.1:0-14071 GCA_021605075.1 Caerostris darwini
AAATAATTTACATTATATTTATCATAATTATTATATTTACTTTATCAATATGAACGATTTGATCCATTGAATTGCATTGTTAGTACACAAGCTTTCTTATAATTTGATTTAAAATTATAATATAGAAGTTGGAAAAATATTTGTTTACGTAAAAAACGTTGAAATGAATCGAATTCCATGATTCATTTCAAAGTTTATAAAACCAATAATATTATCTGATGAAGTGAACTGTTTTAAGTATGAATAACAGTTGATGGTTATTAAGGTTATTAAGGTTAATTCGATAATTCTACATGATTTTAAATTGTTAAGTAGTTGCAAATATTTTGTAATTATTATTAAAATAGTTTTTCGGTATTAAATGATTAAATATTTTAGAAGGGACTGTTCAAAATATTCAGACTTGGTATACATTTTAAATCATTGCTGTGCTACATTGTTTTACTCAGTATTCTGCAATATTAATTAATAACTAAAAGAACACTAAACCATACGCATTTCAAGAGATTCGACTAATAATATATAATGGGAATAGTCTAAAACTTGTTGAAATTTTAAAAAAATATAATCTGTGCATAATAATTTTAAAAACTTTGTCGAGTTTTCAAATTGGTCAATTAAACAACAGACGCATTTCGAAAAATTTTATATTTTAGTAATTCTACATTGAATGGGGTGACAACCAAATTTTTTTCAAATAAAATAAGCCATCTGATCATATTAACTAAATGCCATATGCTTTAGGATTAAGTATATGGATCTTGATCATTAAGAAAAGTTTAATTTAATTAAATATATTTTTACCATTCATATAACTATTTAAATATTTAAAAAAATTCCTAACAAGTATAGTAAGAACTTAAGGAAGGGACAAGAAATTCTTTTTCCAGCCAGAAAGAAGAAACTGCGTTTTGACTGAAAAGAATTACGTTCTGATAAATTTACAGTATGTCCAATAGGGAAATATTTAAAATTGAATTGATTTATCTAGTTTGGGAAGTCCTTTCTTTCTACAAGTTTAGATTTACAGTTATTTCCTTCGATTTTAACTATGCTAATTTTCATTAAATTCCCTGCTTCAATGACCCTGAAAAACTGCAATCGCATTTTCAAAGAGTTGTTAATTAATTAAGGGGAAACACTTAGGGTCTGGCCACAGGTTTCGGATTCGAGTCCGGGCGGGATATTGGTTGAAAGGAATCGCATCCTTTTTGGTATTCTGATTAATAAAATGTATAAAAGTCCAACACCACAGCCCGACAAGTCATAACACTAACTTCGTTTGATATTAAAATCGAATAAAATTTATGATGCTTTAAGATGCTATAAGATATAAGGTGACCTTAAGATATAAGGTGATGCTATAAGATGACCTTATGCATTCTAGATATAGGATCAACTAAAGGAGTAGGATGTTTTATGTACATGTGGGGGAAAGATCGAATAAGCTGGGGAAACGGGAAAAGAAACTAGTGAACCCTTGTCAGAGGAACCTCAGGAAGAACTGATGCATGAGAAGAGTAGAATATACGTATCCAAAATGCATCTCGGCAAACAGTCTGAAAATAAGACTTGCATATATTTGAACGCAGAAAGACAAAGAAAAACAACAGCAGGGGTTTATAAGCATGCAACAATATTTTCTAAAAAGTTGCACTTTGTGTATAAAGGTGGGGAGTTTATTATTTTAATCAATTACACTTACATCTGGGCGTAAAATGGGGCAGAGTGTTAAAAAAATTAGAATGTTATTTTTTTTATACGAAATATAAAATATTAGCATTGCAAAGTCAATCCTTTTAAATATAACTTTTTTTTATTATTAATTTTGCGTATTCGCTTGAATATTAAAAGCTCTGTATAGAATCTGAGAAATCATCTACCATCAAGGCACGAATTAAGGACATAGGTTATTATCATGGAACATTATAATTTTTTTCAAACTATCTGTGGATTTGTTCCTGTACACACTGCACAGCGGAATCTTCGTAATGGATTAGCGCCTTTCATCATTGCGGATGTCCCCAGCGAAAAATATGACTATCATCGATGTCTGTCTAACAAGTGGGATTTTAAACAGAAGACTAAAATTCCGTTCCCTTGTGTAGAAGATTATTGTCACCACAAAGAAGGAGCTATTATTAAACGCCGCTACCAGGAGATGGATAGTGAATAATTTTACTTGCAGTGTGGTGAAATAGTTTTTATTCATCTGATTTGCCAATGTTAGATTCGATTGACCTCAAGACTCTTGGCAATTTTTCTTAATAAAGTGTGTTAAATAATCCTCTCTTCACGAACAAGCACGATATTAATTAAGATGGCGACGAATACCACAGTGGAAAGAGAAATGAGCAAACATTCGCTCAGTATTTGGACAACGGGAATCCGAAACGACACCCAACGAAACGCTCGAATTATATGCGGCCGTTGAACAGTCAACCTAAGAAACGTTTGACGGTTTTGTTAGGTTTGTTGCTCTAGGTTCATTTCGTGCACACTTTTGTCTAATTAGAACGGGTCCTACATTTTAACGTGGATTTAGAACCCCTGACAAACATCCATGCCACCGCCATGATTGAAGCTTTTACTTACACTTAAGAATGTTTAAGTTTTATTCATAGGAAATTTGGGAATTACAACCATTATACATGCTTCGCAGAAAAGGAGCTGTAACACTTTTGTACCCAATTTTTTGCGAAAACTGTCTACAAAATGAAACTGAATTAGACATTGGAACATTCAAAAATTTGTTTTTTAATAATTTTAAGACTGGTTTCTCGCGTCCAATTTTCCCAGAGACCCTCGACGAATCCTGTCCTACATCCTGGTTTTTGTTCTACAAAATCAGAGAACTTTACCCAAATTACAATGATTTCTATAATAACTTGTCAACCCTTAGTGAATTTACTGTTCCTGAAATAAATAATTGAAGATAGCAGTAAATCGTACTTTTCGCAACCTTCCGTTCAGTCAATCGCAAGATGTTGTATAATAAATTTGGCCTGTAAATACATCAGATGTATCAAGAGCGTGCTCTGTGTTTAGGAAGCTGGCAAAAGTATAAACTATTGTTACACGATCCGTTGGTAACAACTACGATTCTGTCGCCAGGAACTATAGGCACGCCGCAGTTACTAAATTAAGTTTAAACATTAAATAAACATTTGAGCAAATTAAACATTTTCCACTTTGCAGATTTCATCTGCCTGGGCAAACGCTAGGAATTGTGGGAAACCCTGTGATATTAATATGACGTGAATTTGCATGACCAAATATGGATTCGATAAAATTTCATACAGGAACCACTGCTCATAAATTTTTTCTAATGTCTGTATAAGAATCATGGAAAGATCATTGTATCCGATTAATAACTATGGATTGCAGGACTACAACAATACTGCATTTTTCATGATAATGTAGTAAAAAAGTAATGTATTGTTAAAGTTTTAGAAGATAAATGTTAAAGTATTTGATATAAAATCTAAATTTCTATTCTGTTTATTTTTTTTCTTCTAATGCAGTAAAAATATCCCGTAATGATCTACGATCATGGTAAACCAGGACATACGATTTAAAGTAGACTCCGAACCACTACGAACATCCAGGGCACGGAAGGGACTCCAATCGGAAACCTATGGTACCGAGCACCATAGCGCTAACCACTCGGCCATTCGGGCCCTTGTCGTTGTGCACTTGGCGATCAATAGTTTCATCTTATTTTACTTTGATATTTATTTAGTTTTAGTTAGTTGCCAGAAATACCATGCAATTTCTCATTTATTAGAAACTAATAGTCAAAATTGGATCAGGCCTGGGGCTCAGATGTCAGGATCTCCTTGACAGTCCGTTGATGGTCTTGGACTTTCTTCTGGTATTTGGATTCATGGACCTAATCTAGGCCCGCTGGAGTTTGGGGATAGGCGAAGAAGAAGATTAGTCAAAGCTGTACATGTGATCTATCAACGTCGAAAAACATTCGTGGTTTAAAGAATTTTCGTCATTTTAATTGCTTGATTAAAATTTTTCGGTTATCATCACAGTTCCCGTTTTAGTTTTATTGCATTTTGTAAATTGAAGAAAAATAACAACCTTAGTGAACAAAAATATCAAAGCTACAAAGCAAGACAAGTCAAGTAATAACATACGAAGCAATTAATTGTCAAGCGTTTCATCATAATTGCACTAACGAACTTTAGCTGCACATTTTTAGCAAAGAAAACACATTCTTTCCAGATAACAAGAGCGTGACGCAAGTATTTTCAAATTAATGAAGCTGATTAGTTTTGATATAATTGATATTTTAATTATTTAATCTGATCGATTATAAAAGAACATATTTTTTGTAACTTTATTGTAATTTCTAATATT
This sequence comes from Caerostris darwini, assembly GCA_021605075.1. Lineage (NCBI taxonomy): Eukaryota > Metazoa > Arthropoda > Arachnida > Araneae > Araneidae > Caerostris > Caerostris darwini. Next base: position 4,372 of record BPLQ01001206.1, read on the forward strand.
TATAATTAAACTTATATTTTATTTCATATAAACACCATGTCTTGTAATATTTGCGGTGAAGAATTTCTACATGCGACTGATTTAGAAGAACATTATTGTGGTCACAAAAATTATAATGAGCACAGGTGTGATGCATGTGAAAAAACATTTAGATACAAGTACTTGCTTAAAAATCATTATCGGATGCATATAGGAGAAAGGCCGTATATGTGTAAACAATGTAATGAAGCATTTTCAGACAAACGCAAGTTAATAAATCATGCTCGGAAACATACAGGAGAAAATACTTATGTGGCTGAACAATGTAAAAAGGCATTTTCAGTCAAATGCAACTTAACATATCCTGCTCGAATTCAAAAAATGGAAAGCCTTTTAAATGTGATAATTGCAATAGTGATTTTAAGCATAAATTTGATTTAAATATGCATACACTTATTCCTATAAATGCAAAACCATATAAGTGCTATGCGTGTAATAAAAAATTTAGGACAAAAAGTAACTTTATTCAACACAAATATATTCACTCGAAAATAAAACCGTATAAATGTAAAGTGTGTAATTCAGTATTTTCGCAAAAGAGTCTTTTAAATATGCATGCTCGTAGACATACGAATATCAAAATGAAAACATATAATGTTAGTAACGAAGCACCAATTCAGAAAAGACATTTAAAATGCCGTAGTAAGCAGCAAGAGAAACAAACATGTGTTGTCCAAGAAAAACATAATACTAATGTAAAAGAAATTAATTTGGAATGTGATTTATGCAAAATGCAATTTCCCTATGATATCAGCCTAAATAAACATTATTCCAGTCACAAAAAGGTAGGATTAATTTGCCATATTTGTAGCACGGCATTTTTTTTCAAGCGGGATTTCGAGGAACATGTAAAGTCTCATACAAAATGCAAGGCTTATGTGTGTGACATATGTCAACAAGCATTCTCTGTTGAGAACAGCTTAGAACTTCACTACAAATGTTCACACTTGCATCAAAATGTCTGAATTTTATTTTTAATATCCTCAAACGTGTTTTTTGTTCTTAAACAAAATGATGATCATTGTCTTTCAACTGTTATATTTCCTTAATGTCCGAGTACTGTAATTTTAGGAAAATTGTTTTTTCATTAATTGTTTGTTATAAATATTCGAAAATATTTGGAAAATGAAGAAATTCATTGTATTTTTAAAAGACGTAATACAAATAAATTATGTTGAATAATGTTCATGTAAATATTAAACAGCTAGAAGTTTTATATAGGAATAAACTAATAATGAATTGAATGCAAATGTTGGTTAAATGGAATGCTCATTTTCAAATTATCGAAATCTTTCCGATTCGAATACAGGAAGTTTAAATGTGTTTTACTTTTCTTGGTTTTAACTGATTTTTTTCATTGTGTTAATTGTAAAAATTTTAATCCGAATATGACATTCATGATTGTATTTCTTGATTAATTTAATGTCGTGTTCAATTTTATGTCAAAAATGAATGAAATTTATTATGAATGCTATGTTTTATATAAAATAATAAAGTAATTTTTTGCGCTTTGCGCATTTATAAGGATTTTATATTTTTCAAATTTTTTGAAAATTACTATATTTAGTTTTAAATGTATTTTTAAATAAACAATTAATAATACTTTAACAAAGCTTAATTTGAAGATTCATTATTTATTTTAAGACGTAAATTCATAAGTAATTAATAAAAATTCATTTTTAATTTAATACGATATTACTATACATATTTTAGTAGTTGGTGAAGACGGATTTCACCGTATTATCACCTTCTAACATTTAAGTAGTAAAAATAATAATTCCCTTTATTAAAGAATTACATTTGTAGGTGTTTATTAAAATAATAAAATTATTTTTATCCAATTTTTAAAATCTTTTTCTGCATCTAAAACTGTTTACTGTAGTTTTATCTGTATTTAAGAGATTTAATTTTACCGAAATATTCTTTTTAATTGAAGAAAAACATTGTTAATGTTAAAACTAATTTTGTTTTGCTCATTATTTTTAATATTTTTGTAATTGCTTCTATTTACCGTTATATACCGTTATAATACCGTTTAATAATTAGTCGTATTATTTAGCTGTTCCCACGATATTATGCTACGTTAAAGATTTAGTTTGAGCTTATTCTGAACAAATACAGCAACAATAAGTTGTAAGTGTAAAACGTTGAAATGAATCGAATTCCATGATTTGTATCACGTTTTTAAAACCATTAATATTATCGAATGAAACGAATTGTTTTAAATATGAATAACAGATGAAATAATCGATGATAATCGATGAAAGGTTATTTCGATAATTCTACATGATTTTAAATAGTTAATGAATTTCAAATATTTTGTGCTTATTATTTTCAAATAGTTTTGAAGTATTTCATTAAGAATAAGGTTTTAAAAGCGACTGTTAAAAGTATTCAGGTTTCTGCGTTATACATCATTGCAGTGCTACAACGTTCACTAAGTATTCTGCAGTGTTAATTAATAATTATAAGACCACTATAGATTATGCATTTCAAGTAATAGTAATAGTATGCATTTCAAGTAATAGTAATAGTATGCATTTCAAGTAATAGTAATAGTATGCATTTCAAGTAGTCATTCGACTAATATGGAATTTTCTATAAATTAACGTAATTTTTAAAATTTATAATCTGTATATAATATTTTTAAAAACTTTAATTTTAACATTTTCAGATTAAACAATTAATCAACAGCTGCATTTTCATTGATTCGTAATTTTAATAATACTACGTTTAATAAGATCTGTTTTACATTAATATTTAATTTGGAGAAATACTCCAATGTTTATTAACCATGAACAAAATTACTTAGTAAAAAAATAATTTGAGTAAATTTATAATGGATAATCTCGAAAAGGAAAGTAAATTTTATTTTTAATTGATGATATAATTTATGATGAAACTCTGGAAAGAATATTTAGCATATTTCAGTTTTAATTTTAAATCAGTGATCGGATTTGTTACAGTGTAATGACAAAATTTAATACAAGAAAATATTTTTTTGTCTACATGTAATTTATGAAAATATTTTCTACATATTTAACCGTAAGCAATATCAGAACATTTAATCATTGATTTAATCTTTTAAGTATAAATGAATTCCATAATATAACACTGAACTTCATTTAAATTATAGAATTGTCCTGGAAAAAAATAAAAATATACACTTAAGCGTAAAAACTTTAACATATTACGTGGTTATGATAGAAATCTCAAGTGCCATCTTTTTATATTCTTATCAATGCATATATTTTTTTATTTACTTCGCTATTTCTGTATAATGAATTTCCTGCCGTTGGAATGACTTTTATGTACCAATATTTTAAAAGATTATATAAAATTGATGTAAAATTATAGATTAATATTTAAGAATATACATAATTTTTATATTAGTTAATTAAAGCTACAAAAGCTTTTATTTGAGCTATTAATTAATTGCATTAATTAAAGCTATTAATTAATTAAATCTACAAAGATACACATCATAATTTTGCGTACATCGTAATTTGTATAAAAATTACAATGATAATACAGGAAATTATAAATTTATCAACACTAAGAAAAAATAGTTTAGGTGATATATATATATATATCATTATAACAAACTGTGATAGAAAACAGTGTACTCAAATCCTTATATCATGTTGGTAAGGTTTTTTTATGCTCGTTATGGAAAAAAAAAATATCCTCAAAATTCATATTAATAAGTAAAACTCTGAAATTTTTTGTTGTATACGTGCCATACGTGTAAACCATTTCATCTTCACTTTACTTATGTATATATCGCAGGAATGAATTTCATTACCCATGTTCACGTTATATCTGCAAATACCACATGTGCATTTCACATCAGAAAATATTATTTGAAATATGATGATCCATCTGATCATGTGACTTCATTAATATTCTTTATAATTACGTACACGCCTCTTGATCATTAAGAGAACATTAATTTAATTAAATATATTATTTGTATTATTTATAATTGTTCTTTTTTAATTTTGAAAAAATTCTTAGAAAAGTACAGTTCGAACTTAATGAAGGGAAATGAAATACTTATTACATGAAAAAAAAAAAAACTTTACAGTATTTGCAATAATGAAATACTTAAAAATAAATTAATTTATCTCTTTTGGAAAATATTTATTGTGAACAGTTATTTTGTAAGATTTCATTTACGCTGCCTTTCATTAATCTCCCTGCTCGACTGACCCTGCATAACTGCAATCTCGTTTTTAAAGAGATATTATTCCTTAGTCATTCAATATTTGTGGCAAGTTAAATACTTAGAATGAATACCTTCCTATCTTTCTGACCCCGCAGTACTGATGTTACAACTATATTATTATTTAGTATCAGCTGCTTAGTCGAGGACTGACTGCACAAAATCGAACATTTTTAATTACCCTTTCTGAAATCAATAAACATATGCATCTTCTTGATTTATAACACTTTTTTTAATTTTCACATTTCCTACTGAATTGTGTTTTTTACAAGCACCGAAATAAAAAACAGTTCATGAGAATTGATTCTATGTTTCGATATTTGTCAGGTTAGATTTGATAAATGTTATGAGGAAAAATGGGTGCAAACGAATCGAGAGGGAAATCTAAATTACTTACGCGAAACATTGATAACAATAAAGAATTGTGGTTCAGCAAACTGTAAAAAATATTGAAAAATAAATATTCATAAATAAGAATAAATTAGAAAATGAAATATAAATAAGCCTATATAATAGAATATTTTTAAGTAGCAAATATATTATTTAAAAATATTGCAGTTGCATATAATTCAAAAATTGAATAATTAGAAACAATCAACTTTAATTATATTAACTTTTTATTTTATTTAACAATTCAATTTAAATTAATGTAAGTTTCTAATTCATGCAGCTGGCTGGTTTTATAGAAATGATTGGAGGAAATAGCTTTTTTTAATTAAAAAGAAATAATTTGATTTTGATCATATTATTATGTAAAGACATAAGATTATCATGTTAATTTTGACTGAAAAATGTATTGGATTTTTTTCAGATAGAATTTTTATGTTTTAAATACTTCTATCAACTACAGATATGCTAGTAAACAAAAAAATAAATAAATTGTGATGTCTTTTTCTTCGAACCTTTATTGCCATATGAAATTAATATACAATTAAGATTCGTAAGAATGGTTCGTTTCATCTCAAAATTGTTCTAAATTTCCATACTATTGCGGGTTATATAACCTTATCGTCATGAACAAGCACGATATTTATCTAGATGGCGGCAATTGCAACAGTAGCAAGATAACTGAGTACATATTTCCACAATAATTGGACAGCAGGGGATCCCAAACGACATTTAAAGTAAAGTCCGAAATATATGTGGCCGTGGAACTGCCAATCAACAAAACGTATGAAGAAAATGCGCAACTGACACTCAAGAATGATTAAATTTTACCCAATGAAAATTTAGAATTGACACCTATAAAACCGTTTCAGCAAAAATGAGCTATCACTTTTGTACCCAACTTTTTGAGAATTTACGGTCTCTGAAATAAAAACCGAGTTAATTGGACAAAGCAGTAAATCGTACTGGACGCTATCTCAAGCTTAGTCACTCGCGAAACGCTGTATAATCCATCAAGGCAGTAAAGACCTCAGATCTAGAAAAGGATAGCTCGTGCTTTTGCTCAGCATTTAGCAAGCCGGCAAATGCATGAGTTGTTAATGCTACACGATTCATTGGTTTGGTTTGTCGATCTACGGTCATCTTATGCACTCTTTTGGACAAAACAGACCGGGACCTACAGTTTAACGTGGATTCCGAACCACTCATAAACATCCATGCCACCGCCAGGATTCGAACCTGAAGCCTGGGATACCAAAGACCAGACCGCAAGCCACTTGGCCACCAGGCCGCTACACGATTTATTGGATAACACTTACGATTGTGTAGTCATGGATTGTAGGCACGCTGCGGTTCAGAAAGTATACATGTAAAGCTATAGTGATATTTTCAATGAGAACGACTAAAATTAGGGACGTTGTGTTAAGGAAACTCTTATAAAAAATAGGTTTTCTCAACAAATTATCCCAATTATTTCGGAAAATAATATTTACCAAGATAGGCAAACGTAACATAATTGTACATGACAAAGTACATTCTTATTGGCAATATTTGATCATATTATATATGGCATATTCCCGATATTCGAGCAATGGTTGTAAAAGTGGTAAGTGAAAAAAAGATCTAGAGGAAGATAAACTTAAAGAAATAGCATTCATACATAAACATTTGTTTAATTATTTTAAATTGTTCTTTCGACACATCACCATTTGTTTCTTTATTGTAAATTGTCTCTTTGACACATCACCATTTGTTTCTCTACGATATATTGTCCTTTCAACGCCCAAAAGACACTTTACAATTGGATTCTTTATTCTGTTATCCGATGCTCAGTTTAAACATTTACCTCTTTGCAGCTTTCAATTCTCTGGGCACAAACTAGGAATTGTGGGAAACACTGTAATATTAATATGACGTATTCTACATCACCAATCTGGATTCTATTATAAATCAAACAGGGAGCACTGCTCATATATTTTTCCTAATCACTGTATCTGATTCATGGAAAGAAAACTGTGTTTGATTATGAGTAAGGATTGCTGGTCTTGAACAATACTGCATTTTCCATAAAACGCGTCGTTAAAAATAATGTATGGTAAATTCTTGGAAGTTAAATGTTAAAGTAATTGATGTCAGCGCTAAATTTTGGAACTGTTTATTTTTTCTTCTAATTTTCCTGACGTTGTGATCTTGTCGATCAATAGTTTCATCTAATTTTATCTTGATATTTATTAAGTATATTTATTTTGCTTCTTTTAGTTGGCAGCAATACTATGCAATTATTCATATAATACAAAATAATGGTCAAAGCTCAACATGAGATCATTCAAATTCGAAAGACAGGCGTGGCTTAAAGAATGTACTTCATTTTAATTGCTTGATTAAAAATTTTTGGTTATCTTCACAGTTTCTGTTTTATTTTGATAGCATTTGGAAAATTGAAATAAAGCAACTTTAGTGAGCAAAAATATCGAAGCCCAAATCAAGACAATTGAAATCAAGTTATCAAGAGTCTCCTCTCTCACTGATAAAGCAAAGCACCTTTCTAGCAAAGAAAACACATTCTTTCAAGACAACAAGACCGTGAAGCAAGTACTTCTTGCAATTATTTGGTGCAGTTCTGATCATTGCATTTTGTGTTAATTTTCTTATATAATTTATATGTTAATTATTTAATCTGATGTACTATAAACTGTAATATTTTTATGTATCTTTATTGTAATTTGTACTATTTATAGTTTTATATATATTTCCTTTGATTTATACATCATGATTTGTAATGATCGTGATGAAGAATTTATACAAGTGTGTGATTTAGAAGAACATTATTCTAGTCACAAAAAGAGTAAGGTCTATGAGTGTGATGTATGTGGAAAATCATTTGGATGCAGGAGCGCATTTGAAAGACATTATCGGATTCACACAGGCGAAAACTCATACGTGTGTGGACAATGTAATGCTGCATTTTCACAAAAAGTCAATTTAAAAAATCATTATCGCATACATTCAGGAGAAAAACCTTTTGTGTGTCCACAATGTAATGCTGCATTTTCACAAAATGGTAATTTAAAAACTCATACCCGGACACATTCAGGAGAAAAGCCTTTTGTGTGTCAACAATGTTATGCTGCATTTTCACATAAAATCAGTTTAAAAAATCATGCTTTGATTCACAAAGATGAAAGACCTTATAAATGGGATAGTGTTTTTAAGACAAAATCTAATTTAACTAATCATAATCGTATTCATAGAAAAGGAAAAGCTTATAAATGTGATGAAAATAATAACAAATTTCGGACAAAGAGTAATTTAACTCAACACAAAAATATTCATACGGACATACATCCATACAAATGTAACGTGCGTAATTCGGCATTTTCGCAATTATGTCTTTTAAATATGCACGCTCGTATACATACGAATAACAAAATAAAAACCTGTAATGCAATTTACGATTCTCCAAGACAAAAGAGAAGTTTAAAATGCCATAGTAAGCATCAAGAGAAACAAACAACTATGGTTCAAGAAAAACATAATACTGTTGACGAAGAATTAAAGTCTGAATATGATTTATATAAAATGCAATTTCCCTATTATACTCGTATCAGTCTAAATGAACATTTTTCCACTCACATGAAAAACCTAATAGGAACTTGCCATATTTGTGGCAGGATATTTTATTTCAAGCACGATTTCGAGGAACATGTAAAGTCGCATTCAAACTACAAGCCATTTGGGTGTGGCATACACCAACAAGCATTCTCTGTAGAAAACATCTTGAAATTTGATTACAAAAGTTCACACTCGGACAAGAAAGTTTGAATTTTATTTTTCATGTCACCAATTATGAAATCTTGTTTTTGTTTTTGTAAATCAAAATTATGATTATTGTCTTTCAACTGTTACATTTTATTATTATACGAGTAGCGTATATTTAGGAAAAAAGACTTTTCTTAATAATTTGTTATTAATATTAGAAAATGTTTGAAAAATGCAGAAATTCAAATTCATTCATGTTCAAAATATTAAACAACTAGAATTTTAATATAGGAATAATGAATTGTATGAAATGTTGGTTAAATTAAATGTTAATTTTCAAATTAATGAAATCTTTCCGATTCGAATACGGGAAGTTTAAATGTATGCATGTTTTACACTTTTTGGTTTTAACTGGGTTTTTTTTTTCATTTTATTAATTGTATAAATTGTTTGAATTTTAATACGAATATGATTTTCATCCTTGTAGCTCTTGATTAATTCCATGTGATGTTCAATTTTATGTCAAAAATGAATGAAATATTTCATGAATGCTATGTTTTAAATTAAATAATAAAGTAATTTTTATGCTCTGCGCTTTAATAATGATTTGCATTATTGGAAACTTTTTTTATAATTACAATATTTAGTTTTAAGTGTATCTTTAAATAAACAATTTATAATTCTTTAACAAGTGGGGTTTTGAAGATTTATTATTTATTCAAGTCGTAAACTCATAATTATTTAATCAAAACTCATTTCTTAAATTTATTTTTCATGATATTACTATGTATCTTTTTTCGGTTAGTGAAGACGGATCTCGCACTATTAACACTTTAAGAATTATGTAAGGAAAATTAATAATTTTCTATTTCGGAAAGAATTACATTTGTAGGTGTTGGTTAAAAATAATTTTTATTATTTTAATAAACTGATAATTTTACCGACACATGCTTTTGCATTGAGAAAAAGCATTGTTAATGCTGGAACTAATTAGGTACACATTTTTAAATATTTTTATAGTTACTTATATTTATTATGACACATTGTTATAGTTGCAGAAAAATTCCCGCGTTATGAAATGGGAAATAAGTAACTTTTATTTACATAGTTATCATTAAATTTACTCTATAATTTGGAACAATTCAATCTATCGAATTTCACTTTTATTATTACTTTTTACTTAAGAATATTAAATAAATGTAAATTTCCTTAAAACGGGATATTTCTCCTTTAGAAATAAAACTATGCAATAATTAGTCGTTATTTAGCTGTATCCACGATATTATGGTA
>BPLQ01001213.1:0-12259 GCA_021605075.1 Caerostris darwini
GTTCCAGTCCTGGCTGTGCCATGGATGTTTGTAGTGGTTCGGAATCCACTTTAAACCGTAAGTCCCGGTCTTATATTATTGTAGAGCGTTGGATATAATGCTGACAACTCTACCCTGTAAAAAGAAACTATTTCCTGTGTTGAAATCTGCCAATAAGTAAACGGCCTTGGCCTACCATGGGATGTGGTGCCTGTGAGTTAGTTGCATATAAAATTGTGTCATTCTATAATTCTGATATCTCTTGATTGTAACTTTTCATTTGAATGGTAAGAACTGTTTTTGCTCTTCATTCTATCCCGCACCACTATTTCCATATATTTAATTGATAATACAGATGCAAATTTCTCAAAAAAAATATGGAATATTACTTAATATAGATGTAAAGATATTTAAATTTAATAAGTATTTGTCAACTATTTATTACGCAAGTAATAGTTTCGGAATGAAATATTGGTAATGACATAAAATTATTTTAATAATGCGAAGGTAGTTATTAAATGGAAAAAATTTCAGCAAGTTGAACAAAATGAAAGAGCATTAAAAGATATGAAGAAGAAAATCTTTTAATTAGGTCAATTTTGATTACAATTTTAATTTTTCGAGCATCTCTTAAAACAGCAATATATTTTTCAGTATTATAAAGCTATACAATTAGTCAAATTAAAAAAAAAAACCATGCTTTTTATTTATCCATTATCTCTAATTAAAAGGATATCATGAAATTAATTATAAGTACATTCGAGTAGCATTTTATTTAATTATCAGCGATTGTTTTAATAAAATTTCATTTTTTATCCTTTATTATGGTTTCAAACACATGATTAGTTAAGAGATAAAATATTAAAAAAAATCATCAATTATTATCTACAAACCATTAAGTTATTTTGGTTTACTTACTCACCTTAACATTTCGGTCACATGTGGTAAATAAAATTTGTGAAAATCATGTAAATTAAAAAATTCATGCAAATCAAGTACCTTAAAAATTTTAATATATATATATATATATATATTACTACATCACATCACATCACATCACTGAGTTGGCCCTATACAGTGGGTGAGAGAATTCTGACTGGGCTCCGTGATGCTCTGCAGTCATATGAGACCAGGACCAACGGCTTAAAGTGGATTCCGAACCGCTACAAACATTCATGGCACCGCCGGTACTCAAGCCCAAAACCACCTCGTCATAAAGATAATAGAGTTTTTGCATACCGTAGGACGTCCGTTAGCTTTTTATCCCTAGTTTCACCCATGCTCAGTTTCCTATGAGCTTGGGTGCTAGGGATAAAAAGATAAGGGACGTCCTACGGTAACCTAACGTACGGTATGCAAAAACTCTAATTGTTTATTCTCCAAGCGATACCCATAATTCTGCGGATTTCAGGAAAGATGCCTCAAATGATTCTGAGGTTTCTTACTTCTTATTCATCAGTACAAGAAGATGTCTGATGTCAATCGTTGATTATATCTGATTTGTGTTGAATTTTCGTTATTTCTTCAGGTCTTGTAAACAGGCCTAACTTACGTAGTAATAAAAATTATATAATTTTACTAAAATTGTTTTTCACTTCCGAAAGTTAGTTCAAAAATATTTTATTAAAATTACTCTTGATTTAATTTTTGATAGGTCCTGAAATATGTTTAAAATATAATGCTTGTCAACACTTTAAATAAGGTAAGATGATGATGATTAAAATTCTATTTTATTCTGTAGTACGCAATTACTCTATTTAACGTTGCAATATCTTAAATTAAAATATCAATTTTGAACCATAAGCACTTTTAATTATTGAAAAATTTAAAAAATTACATTATTAATGATAATTCAATATAGCATCTATTCTTTTATTGAATATTTATAATTTTATAAAAATCAAGTTGGGCCCGAATGGCCGAGTGGCTAGCACTCTGGCGCTCGGTACAATAGGTTTCGGGTTCGAGTCCCGGCGGTGCCATGGATGTTTGTAGTGGTTCGGAATCCACTTTAAACCGTAGGTCCCGGTCCTAATAGGATCGTAGAGCATTGCGGGGGCATTGTTACTCCGCGTCCGTATCTTCAAGTTACACGCGCCCCCTGGGTAATGCAAAGTGAGTAACGTCTGTGCAGCGCTTGCCTTAAGGCATCCAAGACTAAGCTGTCTAAGTGTTTGCCAGCTGCATTAGAAAGAAAGAAAAAAAAAAAAAAAATAAGAAAAAATTAATTTTTTTTTTTTTTTTAAAACCTTTTTGTAAAACTATTTAATATCACATTTTAAATGTTTTGAATTTTCCGTTGAATTAGTACCTGAATATTTTCTTTAAATAAAAATTTTTTAAAGTTTTATTGGGTCTTATACCAGTATTATACAAAGAATGGGAACGAAGTTATTATTAAGTAAAATGTGCTGCCATCTATGAATGACAATTGTAGTGAAACGTAAAATGGGTGAAAGATTCTAGTTAACCGAAGTTTTGGAATATTAGATTATATATCTGGCGATAGAAATATTTTTTATGCAGGAATGTTTCTCTCCTCTTTTTTAAAATAAATATTCAATTGCGTTATTAAAATATTTCATTTTAAAAACTATATTTTAATTATCTAAATAATAAAGTTAAATAATTTTCTATAAATTTTTTTTATCAATTTTTCTGTAGTTAAGAGAAATTTTTGAATTTTGTTATATAGTTTTTTAATTAGAATCGAAATGTATTCAATTTCAATTGGTGTTTTGATTATGTTGAATGTTTAAATAATTAAAATTCAATATTTTATTTATCTATAAAAATTCGAAGGCGAAATTTTCTTCTATTATTACTAATAAAACATATATTTCTGTGTTATAATATGGTTATTGCATCATTGATATAAAATATAAATGTTAATCGATTAGTGAAGCAACGTATTTTTCTATTTATTAAATATGCCTTCTGTATATAAATTTTTTTATGAAACAATAATTTTAATTTATACTTGAGCAATTATTCTTAAAATAAAATAAGAATTTCTTTACAATTTTTTCCATGTCAAATTTAATGATATGATTGTAAATCTGAAAATATTCATTATTTTAAAATTAATTTATCAACTTACATTTATTTAAAATTTTTGTATATTACTAACAAACTCGGCTTTGTCACCTTTGTGAAAATAAATAATGTATTATTTAGTTTTGGTAAATTTTATTTGCAAAAAACATCGGTAAAAAAAAAGGGCAAAGATGTAGAAAATGTTGAGTGCTAGTGCAAAACATATGATAACTTTTAAAAATCATCATTTGACAAATTATGAAGGAAAATTTATACTGTATCGCTATTTATAAAAGAGAAAAATTTCGAAGGTACTAAATGTCAAGCTTATATAATATAACATTTAAAGCATACAAAAAAATATTGGAAAAAAAATATACAATTTTAATTTTAAATTATTTTTAAAACAAATAATAAAAAATAATAATGTCATTTGAGATCTGTGCTCAGCATCATCGAGTCACCAGAGGGAGACAGGTGTTAAAAATAAAAGGTTTTATATTGAATTTAAAAAAAAAAAAAAAAAAAAATTTAAATTAAAAAAAACTAATAAGAATTATGCGTAATTTTTGAATTACAATCAGATAAAAAAAAATGGTGTTAAGCGGTGGTGAGTGTTAAAATTTTTACGATATGAGAAATTCAGTTTGACAAACAGAAAGGCAGGCAAACTAATCTCTTATTCTATTAGAGACCATAATCTTTAAAAATATATCCTTTCTCATTTGCTTAGCTTATTGAACTTTTTTATTATGGAAGTGGCAGTATATATTTACGCTAATGAAACAAATATGAAGTATTTACTAACATACTTTTTAATGTAAAATTGTAACCATGCTACCTCCTTCACACTGGCAAGAGTGCCCCCTGTGGCATTCCGGAGAATTGGTCAGTCGGCTTCGATACTCTCACCCGAAAGGAAATACAGTGCAATCTGCTCTCTCGCTGAGAAATGTTTAATTTATAGTCTCTCATCCCAAGAGGAAATATATGTAGCGCATTAGTTGGCCGACAGACTCACCCTGAGAGGAAGCATATTTCGCCCATCCTGCGCGTAGCCGAGTTTCAGCTTAGAAGTGAAGTCATTCTACGAATCTATAATTATATGTCTTTAAATGAGTTAAATATCGTTTGTTTCTAATTATATGTGTGTGGTGTTTGTGCGTGTGTCAATAAAGTGTGAGTTCTCCAACCTGTGCTCAAGTAACTCAATCCAATCACACCCAGTTACAATCTGGTTGCCCAACCTGCATACTACACAACATTTTTTTTTTTTCACTCCGGTATTTAAAAATATCCAATAAAAGTGTTCTGCTTATTGATTTATATCATATGATATCAAATAGCAAAGTGAGATATGATATTGATATTTAGTAATCTGTATTACTAAAAAATGTTTTTTATGATCGTTAGATGGTTATGCATAATCAAAATTTTATGAGGCTTTAGTGTTTGTAAATTAATGTATAAATTTATTTAATTATAAAAAGAATAGAGAATTACGCATTTGAAATGATGTTTCGAAGAAGTTATAATTTTGTGTATTATACTATTTATTTAAATATTTTATGTTATTAAATTTTTTAAAAAAATCACGCCACGCTAATTTTATAATTTTTTTTTTTAAATTTAGATTGAAAAGTTCATTTTTATTCCAAGCTGCCCTGTCTATTGCAAAGGAGGGGGATCAGGTTTTTTTTATTTGTCCCACACCATTAGAAAATCGGCCATACCATGTATTAGATCTGCCAGAGCCTTCCCATCTAGTGCTTCAGTGTATCAAAATGATGTAAGTCAACATTCATAAAAATAAACAGTTACAATGAGGAAAATCAGAATGCATATTAAATAAAATGCAAGAAAATAGTATTTAGTTTTTAATTCTGAGATGTTTAACTCTAAATAGTAAAAAAAAAATATATATATATAATCTGAGGATTGTTTTAAAGTATGAAAATATTGATGTATTAATTATTTCAATTTTTTGTTTGCAGTTGATTTTAATTCATGAAATATTTTTAAAAACTTTTGTTAATTTTATGGTTGGTTTTTGAAATTATCTCATTTATATTCTGCAATTCTCTATTTGTACAAAATGCAATAGAAACTACTTCTTTTTATATTATGGTCCAATTTAAAATTGTATTATTATTACTGGCTGTTTGTGTTATTGTCCTTATCAAAAAGGCTGTAAGTAAATTTTTTTTTTTAATCTCGTGAACTCGAATTTATTATAAAAAATAAACAAAAAGAATAGTAAATAAAGCCATTTCTGTAAAATAGCATCATTCGAATAAATGTATAGATTTTACACTAACAAACATTAATTTGAAAAAAATATTCTAACTGTAATATTTAAAATACCAATACAAATTTTGATGGATTATCAAGTTTCCTTGACTTTACAGATATTTCTCCTATTCTCATAGTCGTGTATTATTCCATCGCAAAAAATATTCAGACTCAATTTAGACATGCAAAGATGAATTTTATTGACGTATTTACTATTTTTTTAGGTCAGTAATAAGAAAAGGGTTGAATTACGAATTTAAAAATTATCATAAAAAAAGTAAAAGTAAAAAAAATGTCATATAAAAGTAAGCAAATGTAACAAATTAAAAAAATTGACAAAATTTGTTCAAAACAAAATTCTCTGAAATTAAAGGCTTTGTAAGAAATAGAACCGTATCTAATTAGTATATTTGTAAACGAGTATTTTTTAAATTTTTCTTTTTTTCGTAAAAATATAATTAAATCGTTGTTTTTGATCGTTTAGATATATTGAAAAATCATCCGATTTACTGCAATACCTTTGTGAATTTCACACCAAAGAAAGTCTTCCTGCTGCTATTATGATTGACGATATTCAATATTATGTGTCCCATCTTGATCAGGTAATAAACCTAAAGAATTTTCTCTGGTGAATTTGGGCATAAATAACGTAATCTCATGCTGTTGTTGTTTGTTGTTTCTTATCCCACTTGGCTGGCCAAGCCCACGAGCCCATACGTACTCATGATTGAAGGGGAAGGAAGCAGCTTCTGTTGTGATGGAGCACCCTTAGGTAGAAGTCTGACTTTGGCTCCGTGACGCTCTTACAGTCATAGGAGACTGGGACCTACGTCTTAAAGTGGATTCCGAACCACTACAAACATCCATGTCACCGTCGGGATTCGAACCCGAAACCTGTGGCACCGAGCGCCAGAGCGCTAGACACTCGGCCATTCAGGTCCCTAATTTGTGAATGCCAACGGCACGCGGTGTTCCCAGGTGGTCACCCACCCAAGTACTGACCGCGCCCAATGATGCTTGACTTCGGTGATCTAACGAGAACCGGTATATTCAGCATGGTACGGCCGTTGGCTATTATGGTCATGGTACACATACTATAATCATAAATAATTCATGTAAGGGGACATTCTTGCAATCGATTTATATTTTGTGTTCATAAGAACAAAAGTAACATTTGAATGACCATATCAAAATGAATGTGAACAGTAAAATACGTAGAAATAAATATTCGTAGACTCCTGTTTAGGATCATTAGATTTTCATATAGGGTCAATTACAATTATTCTACTTTTAATATTGCAAATCATGGAGTAATATCCTCAAAGAGAGACGAATATTAAGACTGAATATTACATATTATTGTAAGGGATATATGACATACACTCAAGAGCCAAAACATTATGACCACCTGTCAATAACGAGTTGGCCATATATATATATTATATATATATATATATATATAATATTTGCTATATATATCCAGCAGCAGTTAAATACCACTTCCACCTGATCACGTGCCTTCCACGTCATCCAGGCGAGTTCATTGCAAAATGTAGGGGTGGTCATAATGTTTTGGTTCTTGAGTGTATATATTCTGTCATATATACCTTTTATGAGAAATATATTATGTAATATATTATGATATATTTCTCACTGATAAAAAAATTAAGTCACTTAGAAAATAATTTTCAATTATAAAATTTACCAAAAATATAATCCTGACTCGTGGATCAGTGGCAACGTACACCGCTGGTGAGTATTAGGGCTGAGGTTCAATCCCCTGGCGACTTTGTTGTAGACACTGTTTCAAAAAACGACGAGATTCGATGATATTGGCTGTGTTCAGCATCTTGCCTGGTGAGAGTTTTCCGGGTTTCTATCATATGATACGCGGGATAGTTCCCCCTAAAAATCCTTCCGGAAGGCATTGTCTTCCTTTTTTAGCGACGCGGAACCAAGTCAGATTTCTACCTATGGGTAGAAATCTGACTTAGAACAACATCACAACAGAATCTGCACCCTTCCACTCCATGAGTAGATTACTCATGAGGTTTACTCATGACATTGAGGTTTAGACACAACAACAACCAAAAAAAGGTATAGAAAATTAAAATAATAAATTTTACTTTGATCTCTGTATAAGCCCTTTAAAATTTTTTCTCATTTGCTGAAAGGACTATGTATTTGCATCATTTTATGATATTTTCTATTTTGAAAAAAATCTAGGTATGGGGGAGGGAGGGGGGAACCTTGCTAATTTATTTTATTAACTATCCGTATATTTCTTTCCTACTCATGTAAATAAAACATTTCCTTAAAATATTAGTATATTTTGTATTGAATCCCATTTATCGTTCGACTTATTTGTAGTTTATATGTTTCCACAACGCTTTACAGGACGGTAATAAAGAGGCGTCTTTGGTGAAGTTATTTGCTATTTTGGAAGATACAGTTGCATTTATTAGTAACAAAAAGTGAGTAGCTTGATTTTTTTTCCGTCTAATTTCGTATTCTTTAGTTAAACTTTTTTCTGCTTTCTATGTGAGTAATAAAATGTATATGCTGCAACATAAAAACGTAAAATTTTCTAAATGATAAATTGACGTGAAAAGTTGCGGTTTTTTAATTTCAAAATTAATTCAACTGTTAAGTTATAGTGAATATAATTGCTTTGCATTTGACGTGCGATGGGTGATGATTTAATAATATGATAATTATACTTTAACAAAGATTTTAAAATAAGACACGTTGGTAAATAAAAATCGTTGTGAACATTAATCAATTTTAGAGCTCGAGTAATTTAATTGCCCATTTGCTAAATTTTTTTTTCATCTAGTTCTAAGATTACTTTTAATATAAATAATGTTTACGAATAAACTATGTTTCTGTTCTTACTCAATTCTTTAAAAAATGAAGGAATTATTACTTTTCAAACTTGAAGCCTGTGGTACGATATTGCCCTCAGGCAGTATTTTTTTCTTAAAGTGATGGATGGAGTGTGTGATAAATTGGCAACTGCACACATTATGTAGTTTTTCTGTGAAACAACTAGTTAATAAACGATGGCCAGTTAGACTGTAAAATAAAAACACAATGAAATAATTTTTTTTTTTACATAAAAGGTTATTAAAATGTTTCTTAAAATTACTTGGAACATTATTTTTAAAACAAGCAGTGGTATTGGTACTTTGTGTTGTAACAACCGCCCAGGACAATTTCTCTATATTGAACACTTAGTCGTAATCCGTTTTTATTTATGATTAACGATGCTGAACTGGGATTAACGAATGCAACCGTTTTATGCGTCCATTTTTGTTCTTAATTGAAAAAATTCCTCCTCTTCCTATTTTTAAGGAGCCTGATGGCCTAGTGGCTACAAGTTTCGGGTTTGAGTTCCGGATTGGATGGTAGGAGTAGTTCGGAACCTATATATTAATATCTTAAAACTGTAGGTCGGTCTGTTTAGCCTACAGTGTGCACAAGATGACCGTAGAGCGACAAACCAAACCTTCCTTTTATTTTTTATTTTTTAGGGTGGAGAAATTCTCCAGTTCATTGAAACATAATATCCAGTTCATTGAAACATAATCATATTCTGTATGATTCTATTTTCTAAAACTGTCTTCTTAATGATAGGCAGATAGCAACAATTTGCAACAAAAATTACGTTTTTACGCTTGTTGTCATCTATAACGTTAAGTCTGTTATCTAAATCATATTTTTGCTTGATGCTTTAAAGGGAAGCAGGTTCGGTATTCTATGAAACAACTAGTGTTTCCCAAACTTATTTGTCCTACCGCCCTCTTTTAAGGAAAAAAATTACTCAGCGTCCGGCTAATAGTCTACCTTCTTTGAGCAAACAAACAAAGATATGGTAGAAAATTTGTGTTCTTTTACATCTGCATCTTTAAAGATAGTAATTAAAAATGTTATAAACAAGCAACCTAAGAAGATTGAATTTATAAAATTGATTAAAATCAGCCACTTGTATTTTTCTTCATTGGCACAACAGCTCCCTGTTAGGCCAAGGCCGTCTGCCTACTGGCAGATTTCGAGACGGGAGATGTTTTTCTTTTTACGGAATAAGGTTGTCAGCTCTACACCTAACGCTCTATAGTTATAATACATCGAAGCCTACATTTTAAAGTGGATTCCGAACTACTCCGAGTGGCTGGCGCTCGGTATCACAGGTTTCAGGTTCGAGTCCCGGCGGTTCTATGGATGTTTGTAGTGATTCGGAATCCATTTTAAGCCGTAGGTCCTTGTCTCATATGACTGTAGAGCGTCACGGAGCCAAGTCAAACTTCTACCTACGGGTGCTCCATCGCAACAGAAGCTGCCCCCTTTTTTCCTCCTCCCCTTGAATTCATACGGGTTCGTGGGCCTGATCTAGATGTCTACCAAGTACGATAAGAAACAACATCCATGGCACCGCAGGCACTCGAATCCAAATCCTGTGGCATCGAGCGTCATTTTTCTGCCATCAGGTCCCAGCCACTTCTGTTACACACAGAAGATAAAGGACAATATAAAAAGGAAATATGAATAATATTAAAATTTATTGTAATGGGAAGTTTGAAACTGGTGCTCTCCTATCAATGAATTGATACTCGGCTCTATATTTGTCAAAAGTATTAAGTAGTAATAATCGCGATTTCTTATTTGCGGTTAATTTCTTTTGGCATTCTTTCTTTTACAAATTTGTGACAGAACTAAACCTACATTCCACTAAATATGATGATGGAAATGCAATTATACTTATTTTATTCCGTCTTCCTGCTTTTACAGTCCCTTTTTCAGTTGAATTTCCTCCAAATACATCTGAGGTTATTATTCTCCTTTGACAATTTGTGGCCTGATGGCCAATTGGCTAGCGGTCTGGCTGTTGGTACCACAAGCTTCAGGTTAAAATCCTGGCGGTGGCATGTATGTTTGTGAGTGGTTCGGAAGCCACGTTAAACTGTAGGCCCCGGTCTAATTAGCCTAAAGTGTGCACAAAATGACCGCAGAGCGATGATATATTTGTATTTTTCTACTATATGTATTTTCTAGTATATATTTGTTTTTTTTTTTTTTTTCTGTATAGGGGGGAAGCATGTCACCGAATGATTTCTTTATCTCGGAGTAGTTGCTCTAAGAACTACATTAAAAGATACTTTCGAGAACTCTGGCATGTATCGAACGGCGAGAAGGAAGGGGAATATTTTTTGACCGACGAACAAGTTCCTGCAATTCGTGCGACATTTCACTTAAGAGACGACCAAAAAATTGTACTCGATAAAATATATAAGCTGCATTTTGAAAACGAGACTGAAAATGCCGTGAGTGAATGATTATTTATTATTTTTGTATGAAGAGTTTTTATAATAAAATATTTGGAAAAGTATAGTTATCGTCTAAATTTTTTATGGGGGTCATTTTTTACTGCAGTCCTCGTTACCTCCAAAATGAAAGTTTATTTTTTTGTTTCTAATAGCAAGGCAATACAAAAAGTAGGAAAATATAGAACAAACAATATAAAAAAAAAATTTAAAGTCAAATCCTACTTTTTTTATCACTATATTGCAGAAAAGTCCTTTACAAATAACGTTGAAATTTTCCTCTTACATCTGGCGCCATCTATTATTAGATACATGCAACTTAAATCTAAAAAAAAAAACTAAAATTAATTAATTAAATTTAATTACTGAATTAATATTTGAAAAAACTGTATTAACATCCAGTGTCATCCACTACAAGTTCAAAAAAAAATTTATTTGAACTCGAGTGGATGAATAAAAAGTATTTTATGAAGGATTGGAAATTTGAGCAAGATATATATATAGGGAGAGTGGGAACTAATAGTCGGAATTGAAAAAACAATACACAAAAGAGTTCGAAAACGACCGAAGTCATTGCCTTAAGAGTTCTCTAGCTTGTATCTCGGAGTCGCCATGAAGTACCAAGCAACGATGGAGATGAGCTCGGTTCATTAGTTCTGCCAAATCAAAAAAAGAGGGCAGTTTGGTGGGTCGAAAATCGCAATGCGATGCATATGTTCACTAGATCAGTTCTTTTTGATTAAGACAAGTCACCAGTATTCCATTGCAATATACGCAGGCCAACCGGGCGATCACGCTGAAAACTGTAGACCACTTAGCCGTTTAAAACGTTGCCCACGGTGCACCACTAGGAGGTAGGTCTATATTGCACCCCCAGTTAAAAGTATCTATAAAATCGCCGTCTACTTTATAAGTAATTTGATTACAAACTTTTAGCTCATATTTAAAGGCAATTTTTCTTTTAAATGTGCAAACCTGCCTCAAGTTGTTAACTTGGTAATGAAAAATGCTTTCTTCAGTTAATCTTGGATTATAATGAAGGTTAAAAGCTGGGTCGTCTACAAATATATCTATATACTGAATAACGGGAAAAGAAGGAGGGGTTATGTGCAAAAATAAACTTGTGTAAAATTTTGTTGAGCATCAAATACTATTTAAAAAATAGCATTTAATTTAATTTATATTAATTAAAATTATTATAATAATTTAGTATTGCTTGCAAGTACTTTAAGAAATTTTTTGAAAGGTACTCTTAAAGTCTTTTATAACAACAGTTTGAGCTCTTGAATATCAAAAAATTAAAAAATTTTCAAGCATAGGATAAAAAATATTTAAAAAAAAAAATCAGTTTTCCATATTTAAAGCAATCCCTTAAAATTATTCTACGTTGTTTAGTAAAAAAAAAATTTTTTTAAATCATAGAATGTTAGGAAATATTTTTCAAATAATTTAAACTGTATTTTTTTAAAAATGCAACCTTGGTGCCTGGTTAAATAAAGCCTAATGATGAACGCGCTATGCTTATCTAGAAATACTATTCGAAGTCCCAATTAATTAATCTGATCAAAAATTGTGTTTACATGAGATTAACCTGATAAACCAGTTGGTCAATCATTTTTCGATATGGATCT
>BPLQ01001215.1:0-226229 GCA_021605075.1 Caerostris darwini
CGCAGATCCTCGCTCTAGACAAACGATTTATGCATCCTTGCTTTACTCTCATAAAATGAGAAGTGCAAATAATTTCTTTTTAATTTAATAATTTGATCTTTCTTCATTAATGTATTTCTTTCGCTGAAATACTTCATCGTAAAATAGAATGCACTGATATGTAATAATTAATCTTTTTATTTCCACAAAGTACTTTATATTTGTAAAATTATCTGCTTCTGAAATAAGTATCAGTTAGAACGAAGCTTGTAGTCTCTTATATGCAGTTAAATACCAAATATAGCGATTTAATATTTTGATTTATTAAAAAAATATACATACTTAAATTTTTTCCAATATACAAAATATATGAAAACAAAATGCACGTTTACATCTGCAATGATTTTTTCCCCTAAATAAAAATTCAAATGCATGCAAGTCTACCATTTTCTACGATTTTTTTTTTTTAAATCAGTGAATAAACAGAAATGCATTTAATAGTTAAAAATTAGAAATAAATAAGTAAAAGCATTTAACTATTTAAGTAATAATGTCATGATTTAAAGAATACAGAAAGGTTAAGTAATAAAATGTTTCATAAAATTTCGATATTTCGATTTATTAAAAATAAACATGCAAGCATGCAAGTCTACCATTTTCTGCGATTTATTTTATTTAATGGCTAAAATAAGAAAAAGAGTTAAATGCTTTTATTTATTTATAAGTTATAGAATCACGATTAAATAAAATGCAGAAAGGTTGAATAATGAAATAACTAATAAAAAAAAGGGCTAAATAAAATTTATTAGTACACATTCTATATCATGAAATTGCCAGAAAAAAAACCCCTGAACTACATTTTTTAGAACGCAAACTTAAATCTTGAATTTTATTAAATTTAAATCTTTCTAAAAACACATGGAAAGAAAAATTTAACATTGCATTTTAATTTTTTAAAGTAAGTTTAAAAGAGAACTGTTCTACAATAAATACAATTTCATAGAAGTTTTAAATCTCGTAATCTTAAATATTAGCTATAGATTAGCTAATATTTAAGAGCTATTTTATTAGCTATAGATTAAACATAAGAATCAAAAAAAAAATTTTTCTTTAATATAAATTCTAAAATATGAAAATGTTCTATTGTTTATAACGAAACGTTTGCTTTCTATTTCATAATAAATTTTTCCGATTGATTTAAACAAAATAAAAGACATAAAAAATTTATTTTAAAATCCGTTTATGCAAATAATAATAATAGTTAAAATAATTTGACTTACTAGAAGTTTTGACGAAAGATATGTATTCCAACACACACAAAACAACTAAAAATGACATAATCCACATGGTTGGGATACGACGAGTTCAAAGTTCTCCGTTTATAATAAAGCCAGCTTTTGATACACCAGAAAAATAAACGATCCAACTTTTTGTCCAATTAACAGAGCCATTTGCTCAAACGCGAGCCATCTCTCTAAACAAAATAAAAGAAATTTTCTTCACCAAGTCGAAAAAGAAAAGAAAAAAGAAAAGTTTATTTTACGCATATCACGTGTCAAAATGGACACACAACTGTCAGAGCCGCTTGTGCGCTTGGTAAGAAACTGCCGAAAACCGAGACCAGTTAATTAACTTGGTAGAGAAAGAATAAAGCAGAAAACCAACGGAAAATTTCCGGTGTAGCCGCGGCGCCATCTGTTGAGTGTTTGTCGAACGACCAACGGAAAATTTTTAGAGAAGAAAAGAATTTTGAGAATAATCAGAAGGCTCTCTTTTTTTTTTTCTTTTTTTTTTCTCTCCCCATCTCCTTTTCTTTTTTTTTTTTTTTTTTTCGTACTGTGCAGTGAATCTAGGATAATTTAGAGGTTGAAAGAGTTCATGAACATGACTCATTTAGACTTACTCGGCACTGAATAACTGTTGATTTGCAACTTCCGTAGCTAGAGCAGTAATTCACCCTATTCTGTGTTGGAATTAAGTAATATTTATTCCAAATGGTTATTTAGTGCGAGATTTTTTTTTTTTTCTCTTCTCTTTTTGGGACAAATTAGAGGATCTGGGTGTACAGGAATTTTCTAAATACAAAATAATGTGTGTTGTATTTCAGCCTTTATTGTAATGTTTAATTATAATAAATAAAATAACAACTCCTTAAAAGATTAATAACTCTTGACGAAATTAAATCATTTTATGATTTAATTTGATCAAAGAGTATTTTTAAAGAGTAGTAGTATTTTAATTCGATTAGAGTAGTTCAATTAGATTTAATTATTAGATTCGCTTTAATTCGGTTCGTAGAGTATTTTAATTCGATTTAAAGTTGTTGTTTTTTTTTTGGGGGGGGAGGCATAAAAAAACGTCAATACTTCAGAAAAAATGAGAAATAATATACTGATCAGCATCTATACTTTTTATTAACTAATTCAAATATGTGGAATGAATTAAATAAGTAATTTTAGTATACATAATTTATTGTCATGATATGCTTACAACTTTAATTCAGGTTAAAATGGTATTTTATGATTATATTCCTTTTAATAAATTTTTGTATGATTTTCATGATAAAAAAAAAAAAGAAGCAAATATGAAAGAAAAAAAAATAAGCCTTCAATAATGCACGTGAATGAATTGAATTTAAATTTATTTATTTTAATGTCTAGGTTTAATTCGACATTTTGATTAAACTGAATAAAATTGTATTTTATAGTAATTTTAATGTTTTTAGTTGAAGTGCTACAGAAGGCTAATATTGGCAGCTAACTGCAACAAAAAAATTAATAAATAGCAACAAACATCTACGCCAACGCACGTCAGACCTTCTCTTGCGGCAGCCACTTGCAAGCTGGTATCCAAATGAAAGCGGATCATCTTAGAATAAATCTTCTTTTCAAACGGCAGAAATAAGAATAAGAATAACTCTATATTCTACTGACAAAATAACACCAAAGTTTCCTTCAAAATAGCAGGCATCACTTTTATGCGTAAATATAATACGTTTAGAACAATTGAAATCAGAGATGGGTAACATATTGCTTACTAATTTATTGAATTAAAACTTTCATTTGCATTTCGCATTATGCCATTTAATAGACAAAATGATAAGTTAATTAATAAATGTAACGAAAATAACAAATATGAATTGGGACGCATGCGTACTTAGCATTCGGATGAGTATTAAGCATAGAAATTTAAAAAAAAGACACGTTCGGCAAATAAAAAAATAATAATAAAAATTTTAAATATCACAATAAAATTTGTTTATTTCTTAAAAAATGCATAGTTATTATTAATATTTTTTGTTTTGATTTTATAACTATCACTATTCCACTTTAAACCGTAGGTCCCGGTCTACTATGATTTTAAGAGTGCAGGGCGTAGGGATAGCAACACTACCCCGTAAAAAGAAAATATCTCCGGTCTTGAAATCTGCCAGACGGCCTTTGCCCAATATGTGGCTATTGCGCCAATGATGACGATGAAATACCACTGTAAAACCATTAGATCAGGATTAAAAATTTAAATTGAAATACTACTAATACTTATTTTTTATTCTTAATTTTCAGAAATAGTAGCGAATCGAACATTTTATTCACTACAGGTTTGGCAACTTTAAAAGATATATTGACCACTTTTGCAAAAATATATTGACCAAAAATGTATTGACCATCATTGCAAAAATATATTGACAAAAATTGTATTGATCATTATTGCAAATATATATTGACCAAAATGTATTGCCCATCATTGCAAAAATATATTGACCACAAATTGATTGACCATCATTGCAAAAATATATTGATCGAAAATGTATTGCTCATCACTGCAAAAATATATTGACCATCTTTGCAAAAATATATTAACGAAATATGTATTGACAATCATTGCAAAAATACATTGACCACCACTGCAAAAATGCATTGGCCATCATTGCAAAAATATATTGACCACCACTGCAAAAATGCATTGACCATCATTGTAAAAATATATTGACCAACATTGCATATTTATATTGCAAAAATATATTGCAATTATAATAATATATTGCAATTATAATAATATATATATACAAAAATATATTGCAAATATATTTAAAAATAAACATTGCAAAAATATATTGCAACATTTTTGCAAAATTGCATTGAACACCATTGCAAAAATATATTGAGCATCATTGCAAAAATATATTAACCAAAAATGTATTGTCCACCTACAAACCTAAAATTAATAAGAAACCTAAAGCTGAATTTCCTTTTCTTGACAGAATTCAGAAGTTAGCTTCTAATTCTAATAACTGAATAAGAAATGTAATGATTTTGCTCGAACAACACAAGAAGTTATGAATGCAAACAAATTGAATCTGTCTATAACCTTATCGCGAGAGACAATAAGAGATATAATAACACAATTTTCCATATTGACACAAAACTTTTTGAGGAGATTTCCTCTAAGATGGTTTACTATCTTCGTTTTGATTCAAAATGTACTTTCTTAATCTGAAGAGAGCCATTGAGCATTATCAGCCGCAGTGTGATAACAAGCAATACAAATGCTTCAGAAAAAGATCACGGTGAGAAACTACGCTGATAGTTCGATCGCTGTTTGTGTAGGAAAAAAGAAATTCTCTGTAGTATCTTGTTTACTTCCAAGTATGAATATTGGAAGTTGCCATGGGAATAACGTTATTTTATGGCTGATTTGAATTAAGATTGAATGTTTGCAGTTATTTAATATGATCCAAGTTAACCAGTTTTCATATTTGGGAAATCTCTTAAGTTAAAAAAATTTAGCATACTACTGTGCCCAAAAAGTAAGACCAATTATTTTTTTTTTTTTTCAAAAACTCTTAATTTATTCTTCCCAATTTATTTCATCGCCCTCAAAGTAATCCCCTCCCGACACAATGCACTTATGCCAACTTGTTTTACAATCCTCAATGCATGCTAAGAAGTCATCGACAGGCATGGACTTTAAAGCGCGAGGCTATTCACGTTGATTTCTTCAATCGACTCAAAACGGTGTTCCCGGAGTGGTCTTTTGAGTTTAGGGAATAGCCAGAAGTCGCAAGGTGTGAATACGGGGGTTGTGGAACGATAAGGGTTTCATTTTTAGTGAAAAAAGTCACGAACAATCAATGCAATGTGAGCTGGCGCATTTAGTGTTTTCGGTACCAATCGAGATTTGACGCGTTTGAGGCCCAAAATGGAATTGACCTATCCTTTTAGACACAGTAGTAGAATGCTTGCAGTTATTTATTATGGTCTAAGTTAACCAGTTTTCTTATTTGTGAAATTCCTTAAGCTAAAAAAAATTTAGTATTTTATAACTGATATTCATTATCCAAAGCTCCAAGTGTTTTTTATCATGTTCTAAGGGATACTTGTTATTGATAAGATTGTTCATTGTCTCTTATTTTGTGTATGGTAGTAACATAAGTGCACATCCAAACTTTTAAGAATGAATTATGTTTTTGAAAGAGGCTTCCGGTCGTCTTCCATAGGCTATGGTCACTAAAATATTAGCTAAGGTTAAAAGTTAGTCCACTCATGTCCATAATGAAAAAAAAATTTCAAATATAATAAATAATATTTCTTTGTTTTTCCATAGAGAATTATATTTTTAATTATTAATAAACCAAGAAGAACTAAAATAAAAAAAAAATTAAGAAGTGTAGATAAGAAATCTAGATAAATATTCAATTAAAGCAAAGACTTCATATTTTACACATTTTTATATCATCAGCATCAGTGGCGCAACAGCCCCATGGTGAACCAAGGCCGTCTGCCTACTGGCAAATTTGGAGACAGGAGATGGTTTTGTTTTTACGGGGTAGGGTTGTCAGCCCTATGCCGAACAATCATATTAGAGCTGGACCTACGGTTTAAAGTGTCTTAATATGCAACTTTAATATTTTTTTACTTAAAGAAATTAAAGTAATTTCTAAGATACTCAAGTAAAACTTTATTTTTACTTTACTTTAATACATCTAAGTTTGGTGTAAATCTTTAACATTACACCTTTCTAGCATTCCTATGTTCAACGTTTTGGACTCGCCGCCTCCAATTTGAATATAAAAATATTTTCTCGCATTAGAACTGATACTAGTAATTTACTTAATGCTGAACTATGATTGAGAGCCATAACTCATGAAAATCCTTGGAGAAACTTTTTTCAATGTCTAGGAAGTTACAATCACTTATACTTCCAATTTTTTCAAGTGCTGATGAAACAGGCAGCCATGGTCAACCTCGAAAAATGTCTTTTTTTTTTTTTTAAATACGTAAACAATAGAAGGCCTTGTATAGATATTTTTTTCAGATCCTGGAAAGCAGAGATAGTAAAGAAAAACATCGAAATGTATTTTATCAAAGTTAAGGAAATAGGTAATATATTAAATAATTCCTCAGGCTTTTATCAAAGCTAATGAAACTGGTAAAATATTTGTTTGATCCATTGACAATTTGACATTTCCTGTAGAGGAATCAGTTAGACTAAATTAATTTAGTAAATTAAAGGAAGTTTAATTATTAGTTATAAAAGCTTTTAATTCATACCCTGCATTATAAATGTATTTTCTTTTATATTTATAGGAATATCAATCAAATGTTTTCTTTAGATGCTAAGCTATTGTTTATTATATAAAAATGTAAAATAAGTGGAAAAATTATACAAGCATCAAAATTAGTGCTGCCATCTGTTGATAAAACACTAACAATAATTGACAGAAATAATGATATATGTAGTTTTTTAAATACTCCGCTTTTTAGCCTCGAGTCATTCAAAACAATGGAACGACAATCATCGGGCCTGGCGAGATAATAGATTATTTATTAATTAAGACGAACTTATTTCACTGGATCTACAAATCTATAGTACATTCAGCATGAACCAGAATTTCCCCCTCGTTATTCAGTTAGTAGAAAATGTAAAAAATAAGCATTTTATACAATATTTGTTTTTTAAACATATTTAATAAAAAAATGCAGAACATTCAAAATTTTTTTTCTTTTTTTTTTAATTCTCCACAAGTAAATTTAAATGGTTTTTTATAAAAATTCAAACATTTGTTTAGTGTTATTTTGTAAGATTATAAATATCCAGAAATTAATAAATCATTGGAGTTCAAATTATTTCTTAGTATTTTCTAATATGTGTATGATACACTTAAAATACTAACTAGATAAAAAATTAATAATTTAAATAATTAATTATAATCAAATTATTACTTATTATTTATAATTTTAATTAATTTTATTAATTACATTAAGTAATAGAATTAATAATAATTAAAAATGTGTTTAAAAGATTTACTTGCATCAAAAAACTGTTTTTAAAATAAGTATGCATGTTGAGAAGCTGCATAGTTAATAGAAAAAAAAAATGCACATCTTCCTCACATCATACATAAAACATTACTAAACGAACAATATTTGTTAGAAAAAATGTAAAAGTTAATATTATTAGCCATGACGAATAAGCAAAAATTAATATAAATAATATTCTTAGTTTTCTTTTCGAGCCACGTTTTTATAAGAAATGTCTTAAAAAGAGAATAAATTTACCCTGACCGTAACACTATTAACCAATCATAACACACGAATCTTCTAAACTAAAAAAACATTAAATGAAAGCAAGGCAATGCTGTAATTCAGAATACATAGGTAAACTGCATAACTGTAATATTTATATTATATATTACAGTTATATATATTTATAATTATCATATTATATTATGCAGATTACAATATTACAGATATGCAGTTTACATATTTGTTCAGAATAGCATCATTGCATTGCTTGCGTTTAATGTTTTTTTAGTCTACAAGATTCATGTGTTATGAATATTTAATAGTGTTACGGTCCAAATAAATTTATTCTTTTTCTAAGAAATTTCTTATAAAAATATATATATATATATATATTAAATATATTTTTATAAGAAATTTCTTAGAAAAGTATATATATATATATGATATATATATATATATATGGGCCTGATGGCCGAGTGGCTAGCGCTCTACAGGTATCGGGTTCGAATCCAGGCGGTGCCATGGGTGTTTGTAGTGGTTCGGAATCCACTTTAAGCCGTAGGTCTCGGTCCTAATAGGATCGTAAAGCGTTGCGGGGGCATTGTTACTCCGCGTTCGTGGCTTACCATCAAGCTACACGCGCCCCCTGGGTAATGCAAAGTGAGTAACGTCTATGCAGCGCTTGCCTTAAGGCATCCAAGACCAAGCTGTCTAAGTGTTTGCCAGCTGCATTAGAAAGAGAGAAAAAATATATATATTATAATATATATATATATATATATATATACATATATTTTATATATATTATATATATACATACATATATTTTATATATATATATATATTATATATATATATATATATTATATATATATATATATATATTATATATATATATATATATATATATATTATATATATAGATAGATATATTATATACATCTGCAGTTATATATAAGGGAAATTAGTCCAAGGTTGCAAAAAAATGAGTAGCTAAAGAGATCTCTTCTGGATTAGCCAATAGTTCTTGAAATTATCCCAAATGCCTAAAATTGGCCACATCTGGGAGCCTTGGTTATGTGGTAGATCTGACCGCATCTGGCAGGCTTTTTCATCTGGTAGATCTGGCCACATCTGGCATCCTTGGTCATCTGGTAGATCTAGTCACATCTGACAGATTGATTTTGAAAAAATACCCACAAAGTCAACGTTTCCTCTCAATTCCAACTAGGTCCAACAAAAAGATTTCCTAACTACTCTACTACTCTATCCTAACTACTTTTATCATTTTCTTCCCAGACATAAACACAAATAAAAATATTTTTTAAAAATTTTGACCTATTTTGATTTGTACGTGTTTTTTTTCCTTTCTTCTTTAAGTGTAAAAACTCGTTTATGCTTTTCTAAATTTCTGTATTTTAAACTTTAAATTTCTATATATTTTTTTAATTTATATAAATTTATGCAAATTTTTTTTAATATTTTAAGGTATGGAGGTTTAGTGTTACTTGGATGCTACATTGGATACAATGCTACATTGGAAATCCGTTCATTGGATACAATGCTACATTGGAAATCCAGTTGCCCATTGCTGTAAATTTTAAGAAATGTATCGTGCTGCCGTCTACTGGGAATAATTGTCTAAATAATAGAAGCTTG
Organism: Caerostris darwini; assembly: GCA_021605075.1. Classification (NCBI taxonomy): domain Eukaryota; kingdom Metazoa; phylum Arthropoda; class Arachnida; order Araneae; family Araneidae; genus Caerostris; species Caerostris darwini. The sequence continues at coordinate 9,165 of BPLQ01001215.1, forward strand.
ATAATGAATTTTTTATTAACTTTACACACTCTATGTTAATGTTCTGAAAGTATTTTATTTATTAAATCTTAATATAAAGAAATTGTTTAGTTATTTTAGAAGAAAATTATCGTTGCATTACAGTCAATATGGTGTTCAAAACAAAAAAAATGCTATTATTTTAATATGAGAATTAATATTAAACTATACTGTTAATACTTCAGCTAAATTATGTTTCAAACAAAAACAGATATAAAATTTCAGTCGAAATGCAAAAAAAGAACATAAATACACTTTTAATGTTATGCAAAATATTAAGTTTGGGTGTTCCACTATGTATACTACAAATAGTCCACCAAATCATTACCAAACTTTAACAACGAAGGAGACATTGATTTTCAGACTTTTAGGGGGAGGGATTATCTATCCTTTATTTACAAACAATATGAGTCAAAAACTTGGGAAATTCTTCTCAAGAAAGCCTACCATTCGATGCGAGACACTTTGCGCTCACTGACACAATCACTCACACTCAAGCTTTCTTAATTCCGTAAGGAAAGACTGCAATGGATGCCGGCCGGGTATTCTATCTGAACCATTACCTACACATGATTATCACGCCAACAAAATGGTTTCAGATTTAAGTAAAATGATTAATAATAATAAATTTATATTCTTTTTTATTTGTTTATTTCTAGTTAATTTTTATTATTTTTTTCACGTCATTTTTTTTTTCAAGGATTTTTAGACATAATATAAATTATAACCATAAGTTAAATACAATAAATTATTTATTGTTTAATAAGTAATTTAAAAAAATTAAATTTATTTCTTTAAAGTTACATTGATCAGTCTTATTTCCTCCGCTAGACTTCTTTTAAATAAACATGTAAATTATATTTCTTAGGAATAACAAATAAATATTAACTCTCTTTCTTTACTTGTTAGTCATCGTCAATATAAATAAAGTTTAGTTTTAATTTTCTCCTTTAAAGTATTTTTTTGTGTTATTAAATAAACACTTGTTTATATATTGTCCATGGGCCTATGATATGTTTATGGTCTTTTAACATTAAGCATGCATTCATCCAAATCTCGCCTGCTGTTTAATTAAATATCAAAACAAAAAGCATTACGCTTTTTCATCTGACATTTTAAGGTTTACAAAATTCATAAAAAAAATTATTTATATTTTGTAAATATTAAAACATAATTCCAAAGATTCTAATGTCAAAATTCTATGATCTGTAGCTAGGACGGGAGAATTCAAAAATGAAAATTAAGTATATTTTGCAGCATATCCCCACACTGGAGAGGTGTAAGTAAGAAGAATCACAGAATTAAAAATACAAATCAGTAACTTCTTTTCTCAATTCATTAGAGTGTAGAATTTTCTTGTTTCATTGCATTAAGTGGGACCCAAATTACCCTTCTTAAATGCTATGTGTTAGTGTTAGTTGCAATTTTGCAAATCATTTCGATTTAACGAGTTGCACTATAAAAAGGTAAAGAAAGGAATAGAGTATTCAATAGAAACCTTTATTTTACAAAATTTTAAAGTTATAATTAGAAGATTACAAGCACTCTTTCCAAAGTAATTTTACATATTATTAAAAAAAATACTAGAATTATCGTATTTTATTTTTACTTATTCTACTATTTTCAACTATTCTTAAAAAAATGTGCAAAAATATCTTTGCAAGTACTTTAAAAGTACTAATAAATTACTATATAAAAATGTCAAAGTATCCTTTTAAAAATTTAGCATCTTTCCTGATTCAGGATGATTTGTTTACCAAAATACACATAAAATGCTAGAGATTGTTATTTATTTTTAAAGATTGCATGATTTTTTTTAATTTTGCATATTCCGAGATTTAAAAAACAATATTAAATTATTTTAATTTTAATTTTTGAAATATTTTTATTATTTTTTTTAAGCTTTGTATTTTTATTTAGTTAAAAGAATTTCTTTTGAATGAAGATTTTTAAAACATTAAGTTAATTAAAAATATATATTTAATTATGAATGTTTTATTGATGATTGCACCTTTTTGAAATTAAACGAAACTCAAAAAGTAAGAGTACCAATATAAACTTGAAAACATGCTTTTATTATAAAAGTAAAAAGAAGACATATACAAGTCAAATAACAACAAAAATGAAAAATGCAGGTAACACATCATCTTTTTTAATATATCACAGTTTAATAAAGGTAAAATAATTATCTCAAAGACGAAAAAAATTAACAATTCAATAGCTGAATTTATTTTTACTTTTATAATTCACTGCAATGAGTTAGATTCTATTATTGGAATTAATAAAAAGTCACAAAGAACAATAATTTAATTTTACTTAAATCTATCGTCTTCAAAGACTTTTTATGGCAATATTTATTATTAAAATAATTATTTTTAAGTTATTAAAAAACTCTAGTCATTTTTATTAGTATTTGTACCAGAAGTGAAAAAGAAAATGTCATCGAAGTGAATTAATGACCGAAATATGCTTTTTCCCGTAATGTTAAATATTTGATAAAGCAAATAATATGTTTTGATGAAACAATTGGAACTTAGATGGAGAATTAAATTCTAGTATTTTTAAATAAAACAGGATTTAAATTCAAATACCTGAACAAGATGTGTTTTCCCTGCATTTGCAAATGAATACCTTCCCCGTGAATTACTTTTTAAATTTTTCTCATGATTCCCGAAAATATTTACAATCTTTTTTTTTTTCGAATTTTTTGAAGGAATATACATAACATATTTTTACAAACCATATTCAAACATCGTAATTCGTTTTGGAAAATTAACACCTGTAACTTGAATTGGTCAAAGATTTAATTAACCTTATTCCTAACAAATAAGTAAAAAACTTCTAAATACCCTTCAATTTCCTCCCAACTAATTACTTTATTCCATTTCTACAAAATAGTTCTTTAAAAAAATATTCCTTAAAGTAAACCAAAGAAGGAGCTAACGTTTTCAAGTAAAAGTAACTTCGGTATAGATCAACTTTACCAACAAAAATACGAGTAAGTATTAAAATTTCCATTTAAAATCTTTTCTACAAGTTAGATTTCCTATTTAAACTAAGTTTCCTAATAAAGTGAAATTAATAGCTAAAAAGTGAAACAAAATATCCCTAAATATTTTTAAAAAATGTTATACCAATGGAAGAAGTAAATAGAAGAAAATTAAATAAAATACTTCAATTCTTTATACAAAATAAACTCTCAGAGAAATAACAAGAAAGACCAGTGATATCTGCAGCAATTGGAAAGCCACTACGTTGCAATGACGATGAAGTTGAAGAAATTAATAACAAAAGTTTTGTTCATCGAACTGCATTGCAATCATAAAGAAGATAACAAAAACTAAAAACTACTGGAATAATAATTACCACTGCAATTATGAAATAGTAGCTACAATAAATTCATTGCTTTTTCAAATATTATTCTTTATGTTTATATTTAATATTTATACATTTATTGTCTTGGCTTCACAAACTTTCCTTTACATGAAATGTATGCTAACAAATTATAACAAGCTATTTAAAAAGCTTAAAATTGCGAGTATTTACAAACAAAAAAAAAATTGGGCAGAAAAGCTTGAATATATAATTTTGAAAATGAATAGCCAAGAATTATGCATTATCATGCGACAACCCCACTGACAAAGACTGCTTAAAATCCCACCACCATTACCTTTCATATGTTTTAGTTTTAAAAAAATTCCTTGATTAATATCCTTCCAAACTGTATTTCCTAACTATTGAGTCCATTACTATGGTGATTCATCAAAACGTTGCTCAATTCAAATTAAGTGCTCTTAGATCGGTTACCGGCTCTAGGCATGGATGGATTTTGGTGTGTAGATGATAGCAGGGAAGCTGGCCTTTCCTGAATACTGTTGCTGGATTGGCGCAATGGGTGCAGGTGCGTTAGATTTGATGCTGACATTGGCAGGATCATCACTCTTGGTTCCAGCTTCGTTGGTCTTTACTTTAGCTCTGAATCCATTTTCGTCTGCGATGTATTCAACAACCCTGACGGAACCATCTTCGTTTTGGACAGTGTAACTGCCGGTCACTTTTCCACTGGCATCAGAGGATTCGCTTCTGGCACTTCCACCTCCAGTAGCTGCTTCTGCTTTGTATCCGAAGGAATAGGGAGTTGGTTGGTATTGCTGAGGTTCAATCTGTAATTGTTAAGGATTAAATTAAACATTGTTTAAATGCAATTAATTTATTGATAATTCAAAATTAATATAAAATTATGAATGAGTTCGAGAAAGTCTTGCGATACTTTAACATGAAATTATGAGTCATTACAATTTTGATGTTCCTGTTGTTTATTAAGACAAAATTTTTAAGAAATAATTTTAATTTTCTTAAACTCAGTAAGTCTTCGATGGATTCTTTCATGTACAAGTTAAAAATATTAATAGCAATGAATAAAAATTTAGTCTTCATTTATTTTTAATTTAATATAGCATAGTATAAAATACTACAGATTGAAAAATTGCTTTTGTATATTAAGTAGTTTGTTGATTCAATCTGTAATTGTTAAGGATTAAAATAAACATATTTGATATGCAATTTATTGATGTTTCAAAATTAATGTGATAAAATTATGAATGAAAATTCTTGAGATACATTATCTCGTTACAGTCTCTATGTTCCACTTGTTTATTAAGACAGTAGAATTTTTAAGAATTGATATTGGCTATCTTAAACACATTTAGTATTCAGGGTGTCTCTTCATGTACGAGTAGAAATTATACACTGCACTGAATAAAAAATTTAGTATTCACGTAATCGTTATTTATTTAACATTATAAAAATATTAATTAAGATTGTAAAGTTATTTTTGAAGTTTTTATAAATGCAGCTATAAAGTATATCAAGTTGTCAAGTTGTTACAATACTATAAACTATATTTGTTGTTGGTCCAATTTGTAAGCATATATGTTTTACATAGTTATGATTTATTGGCATTTATCTGCGTTAAATCCGAAACGAATTAATCAATCAATTTCATAATATTAAGGATCCCCAGTAAGAACTAAATATTCATCTAATCCATACTCAATATTCCTTTGAATTATTTGGATGTATTTAAAATTTTTATAATAATGGGCCTTCACGTGCATTATGCTAAAAATTATCTTAATTTAATCATACCCTTTCATGGCACAATTTTCATGTTATTTAGATTTCAATGTATTTTCATTACCACTTGATTCACATTATTTTTCAAATGATTTACTTTGTCTATTCAAATAATTCAAATGTGATGATAACAGTTTAATTTTAGAATTGTTATGTATGAAACAATGGATATTTAACAGTTACAACAGAAAAATGAACTTTAAGATTGTAATTAAATTAAACATAACTTCTTCACAATATTTAGAATAACATTAACTTTCATTCTGATATTCCCGCTTACAAATAAAAATTTGTAATACTCACTTGCTGCTTGCTTGCAAAAGATGTCTTGTACTGGCCAGTTGAACCCGATGCTTTGTACTGTCCAGTCGAACCAGGTGCCTTGTACTGCCCAGTCGAACCAGATGCCTTGTACTGCCCAGTTAAACCAGATGATGTATACTCTACAGCTGATGCTCTATACTGTCCGGAAGATGCACCAGATTGGATTTGACTTCCAGAAGATCCAGCCAGAATTTGTCCAGCTCCTGTCTTATAATATCGGCCATGAACACTGGGTGACTGGGGTTCTACTTGAGGAGCAGAGGAATAGAACTGGATATCGGCTGGTGAATCACTCTTGGTTCCGAATTCGTTTGTGTTGACAGTGGCTCTGAATCCTCCCTGACCAGCCGAATATTCAACAGTTCTTTTGCGGCCATCCTTTTCAGACAAACTGTAGGAACCGATCACTTTTCCTGATGCATCACCGGATTCACTTCTGGAACTGGTTCCATTTTCTAATACAGCAATGTAGTTGAAGGCGAAAGGAGCGTATTGCTCAACTGCGGCAGCATTGTTGTACTGGGTAGCAGTCTGTAGATAAAATATAATTATTAATTTTGTAATAATGCAAATATGTTTTTTTAAATAGATATAAAACATTTTTAAGTTGATAATATATCTGTAAATTATATAAATTTTTTTCTTAAATCTTAGTCAGACTTGATTCAATGAATTTGATAAATCTATATGTTATTGTTGCTCTCTATGGGAAGTAGAAGTTCTAATATTCACTCTTTTATTTACTGGTATGTTATATATATATATATATATATATATATATATATATATATAATGTGTGTGTGTGTGTGTGTGTGTGTGTAAATTGCACATATTTCCCTATAATTTATTTAGTACGTAAGGAAACTCGGGAAATATCTTATCAGATAACCACACCCTTAAATTAAATATAAGTGGGGTTCGTATACTAAGTTTGAATATTTATGTCTATTACTTGAAGTCTGAATGAAATGATTTGAATTATTGATAACGAATTTGTTTATTTAAATTCAGAACTATATATGTATAAAGTATTTTCTGTTATCAAATCTATATGTTTTAAACTACAGAAAAGTTATTGATTTCATCTTGATTGTTTCTAATTACATTGCATAATTTGTATATACAATTCACAAATATATACACTTTGTAAATACAATTTAGATCAATTATATCCTGTATTAAAAAATTAATGGACTATCTTTAAATTGTTCTCTATTTACATTATAATGAAGTTCTTCTCTATATTTTTGTGAAATATCTAATCGTCCTCACCTGTCCTTTATAAGAAGTCTGGGACTGGAGGGCAGACTTAACTTGACTACCAGCAGCACGGAATCCTTCATGATCTGCTGTGTAATGGAGGGTTCTCTGTCGACCATCAGCAGTGGCCAAGCTGTAGGATCCAACAACTTTTCCTGAAGCATCAGCAGATTCCTTTCTTGAGCTGGTGCCGTCTTCTAACTTGTCATTGTAACTGAAAGCATAGGGGATGGTAGGTCCTGTATTTGAGAAAAAGACAGAAGGTCAAATGGGGGGCAGGAATGTGAATAATGTTTCGTGGTCCATCCATTGAATTACAGACGCAATAAATGACATTGTGTTGAATTGAATAATAGAAATAACATTTCTTAATAACTTAGAAAGTTTGAAAAAGTATCACTGAAAACATTTGGAATAACATACCTGGATTGGTTGTGGCTTAGGTTTTTGCGTTATTAATTTATTTACTTGTAAAAAAACAAATAAAACTTTTTAATATCATTTGAATTAAATTATACTTTTTCAATGATATTTCCTTATTTAATATAAAAGAGTCAACACTGCTTCAATATATGTATACAATTACATCTAAATATTTCTTTGAATATATGTAAGTCGAACTAAAAATAATTATGTTTATATTAAACTTTCAAAAGTTAAATCAAATAATTTCTAGCTTTAAATGCTTTTTTATTTTGGCGCTTTTTATTTTTATTCTCAATTTAATCGGGAATTATTTTCCAATCTATATTTATGGGGAAAAGATTGATACTTAACGAATACATACAATTATCATGCACAAATGATAAAGTGCAATGCTTCTTAATACGTATTATATCTTTTACTTATTAATATTTAATACTTATCTTTATCTTAATCATGTCTTTATTTAAAAATAAGTTTTTTTCATAATTAGTAAAAAAAAATTTTCTCAATGAACATTTGTTTATTAGAAAAAAAATACATATTTTGCATAATTTATTTTTAAGTTTAACTTATCTTAAAACAATAATTACTAGCCTTTTTCCTTAATTTTGTTTTCATTTAAAAATTTTGTCCCAATAAAAAGGATTTAACATTTCAACTGCCAACATCTCAAAAGAGTATACTACTGTGCCCAAAAAGCAAGACCAATTATTTTTTTTTCAAAAACTCTTTATTTATTCTTCCAAATTTATTTCATCGCCTTCAAATTAATCCCCTCCGGATACAATGCAGTTATGCCCACTTTTTTTCCAATCCTCAATGCATGCTAAAATTTCATTGGCAGGGATGACCTTCAAAGCGCGCTGCGATTCACGTTGAATCTCTTCAATCGACTCAAAACGGTGTTCCCGAAGAGGTCTTTTGAGTTTAGGGAATATCCAGAATTCGCACGGTGTGAACGGTGGTTGTGGAACGATATGGGTTTCATTATTGGCGGAAACGTCACGACGAATCAATGCAGTGTGAGCTGGTGCATTCAGTGTTTTCGGTACCAATCGAGATTTGACGCGTTTGAGGCCCAAAATGCAATTGACCGATCCTCTTGAAATTCCAACATCATCAGCAGGGTTTCTAATTGTAAATTGATGCTTTACAAGCAACAAATCTTCAATTCTTTGGATGTGAGCTTCGTCGGTACAGGGTTCTTCGTCTTCAACGCGTTCTCTGCTTTCTTTGAACTGTTTATACCACTCCTAAACATTTCTTTCCGATATAGGAATGCTTCCGAATGCCTTCTGTGACATTCTATACTTTTCCGCAAACAAAATTTAATGCAAGTTATTTGCTCAATGAACTCAGACATTTCAAAAATTGCCGAATTCTGTTTTAGCATCTCACAAAGTCAAGTGTAATGAATATTTTAACGTCAAATTTCACACAGATGTCAAGGACAGTGCCAGCAACCTAAAAAAGTAAAAAAAAAAAAAAAAAATTGTAATTCCATAAGCCCCGGGAATTTTAAATTGAAAATTGGTCTTACTTTTTGGACACGGTGGTATATTACACATTTACTTAATCTTCTTTTCTGTGCAAATACTTAGTTTTCACCGTAAAACTCGTTTTACATTTTTTTTTCTTTCAAACATCCCTGAACTGAAAGTCTCAGGGGCAGGGGATTGTGGAACAAAGCTGGACATAAGCACTTTTGATGCTTCATAAATTAAACTGGATAAGTTTCCAGGAAAATTACGAAATAGGATGTTCATGAATCATCTTTTAAAGAAAAGTCTAAGAGCGGTTGGTTTTTTTATATCATTTTTTTTTCTGAAGTCAAAAAGATCAATTGGGTAAGTATGAAGCGATACTATTAGGAATCTACACTACACACTACAATCTACCCATTTTACACTATATAATTAAATACCGCAAATTCTACACAGTATACAAATAATTTTATCACGTAAATTATTTAACTTTTGTTTCAAATAAATTCCTTAACAGAATTCCAAAATTTATATTTAATGATAACATCGCAAAATTAGAAATTACATTTCGTTACAAATTTATAATAATTAATACTCAAAAGAGTTTATATAAAAAGATCATTAATGTCACTTGCCTGTTTATACTGTCCACCGTAAGAAGCAGCTTGTGAGGAAGCATATTTTTGATGAGCTAGTTGCACAGGGGCGACGTATATCTGAGGAGATGGTTGCACGGGTGCTGGAGGTTCAACGAAAGCGGACTTTAGAGCTACATTTGAAGGATTTGAACTCTTGGTACCAGCTTCATTGGTGTCGATGTCGGCCCTGAATCCTTGTTCGTCAGCGACGTACTTTACCACCCTGACAGACCCATCCTCATTGGTCACAGTGTAGCTTCCGGTCACTTTGCCTGACCCGTCACTTGATTCTTGTCGAACACTTCCTTCGGCTTCGTATCCAAAGGAATAAGGAGAGGGTGCGACTTGTGGTTGAGAGTCACCTTCGTATAGGGACGTACGGTAAGAAGCGGATTTTGAGGAAACATATTGTTGAGGAGCTGGTTGCACTGGGGCGATGTATATCTGAGGAGCTTGTTGCACAGAGGTGGCGTATTTCTGAGCGGCTTGTTGAACAGAGGTGGCGTATTTCTGAGCAGAGTGTTGCCCAGAAGTGGCGTATTTCTGAGCAGAGTGTTGCACAGAGGTGGTGTATTTCTGAGGGGCTTGTTGCAGAAGAACGCCATATGTCTGTGGAATAGGATGAGCAGGTGCTGGAGGCTCAACAAACGCAGACTTGACAGCTACGTTTGACGGATTTGAACTCTTGGTACCAGCTTCATTGGTGTTGATGTTGGCTCTGAAACCATATTCATCAGCGACGTATTTGACCACTCTGACAGACCCATCCTCATTGGCCACTGTGTAGCTACCGGTCACTTTTCCTGAGCCATCACTTGATTCTTGTCGAACACTTCCATCGGCTTCGTATCCAAAGGAGTAAGGAGCGGGTACGACTTCTGGTTGAGAGTCACCTCTGTATAGGGATGCACTGTAAGAAGCAGTTTTTGAGGAAACATATTGAGGAGCTGGTTGCACGGGGGCGACGTATGTCTGAGGAGCATGTTGTACAGAGGTGGCGTATTTATGGGCAGCCTGTTGGACAGAGGTGGTGTATTTCTGAGGGGCTGGTTGCACAAGAACGGCGTATGTCTGTGGAATAGGGTGAACAGGTGCTGGAGGCTCAACAAAAGCAGACTTGACAGCTACGTTTGAGGGATTTGAACTCTTGGTACCAGCTTCATTGGTGTCGATGTCGGCCCTGAATCCTTGTTCATCAGCGACGTACTTGACCACTCTGACAGACCCATCCTCATTGGTCACTGTGTAGCTACCAGTCACTCTGCCTGATCCATCACTTGACTCTTGTCGGACACTGCCTTCGGCTTCGTATCCAAAGGAGTAAGGAGAAGGTGCGACTTGTGGTTCAGCGACAACTTTAAGCGGTAAGTGGTAAGATGTTAAGCTGCCATATTGATGTTGTTGCTGATGGAATGATGAAAAAAATGTAATAAATATATAATAAAAAGTTAAAATATGAATGTATTTATGCATTAAATATCCATTCTTATTAATGTGAGCTTGCCTTTATGCATCACAAAGTATTTGATCTATTTGTTTTTGCACAATTGCTGGCTTACTAATTTTATCTTTAAAGATAAATATATCAAATATTCCAGATTTTGTTGAAAAGCTTATAAGCTATGAAAATGAGTTAATTTTAACAATATGAATCAACTGCAAAAAATTATTGTTTTTAAAGTTTGAGCTGTAATTGGGACGATATTAATGATTTAAAATGATTTATTGCAAATGTAATGTATACGCTTTAATTAAACGTATGTCAAAAAAAGTATATAAAAGGAAACATTAAAATAGGGAATTAAATAAGTAAAGACATTTTAAGAATATTAGTCAGATAATTTGTTGAGTGTATTAGTTACAGATTAGAAAATAAATTAAATAGATTATAATATGCTTAATAATTCTTTTCATATTTAAAGATCTCTAAGAAAACTTTTGTTGTACTTTAACATAACTGAGGATTATGATTATATTGAGTTTGTTCATATGAACAAACATAATCCTTAATAATTTAAAGATTGGAAGAAGTTCTATGTAGAGATATCTTTTCTTTAAAGTAAAAGTTTGTGCATATAGGCAGAAGTTACAAAGAATAATGTAAGACAATTTTTGAATTAATCGGATGAATGTTTATAAAAATTAGTATAAAATATATTACTTTTTGATGTAAATTCTTGGTCGAATAGAAAGTTTTTCCATCTGAATGCGCCAATGCTATCACAGCCAACGCCAACAGAATTGCTATCTATAAAGAAAAATTAGTTTTGCATTAATATTCAAATTTTCAATTTTCAATAAAATAAGCTTATTAATAAACCTTAATTCCAGGAATTAATCCATTAACTCTAAAGACGTATAATATATAGAAGATAGAACAAGTTGGCCACAATCGTGTTTTTATACAAGAAGATTTCTTTTAATTTCCTTGTGCGAGGTTTATGAAGGTAATGAGCCCAATTTATAAGGTTATGAGTACGCCATAAAGAGCCATATTTACATGCATCTTAATGAGCTTATAATACATATATGACTGCACATTTATGAATCAATTTTAAGTACGAAGAAGTTATAAAAATGGGATCTGTACTATACAACCATCTTATAAATAGATTTTGTTATTAAATTTATATTTCTGGTTTAATTAAAAAAAGGGTAAATAATTCACGAACAAACATAATTTTAATTACAAAATGAAATGCATGGTACATTAGTGGTGATTCTACAGTAGCCACTTCGCGTGAGGTTTACGAAGGTAATGAGCACCATTTATGAGGTTATGAGCCCACCATGAAGAAACATATTTATATGCAATTTAATGAACATATAATACATATTTAACTGCCCATTTATGAATAAATTTTTTTATTATATTATTATGAAAATATTAAACTAAAATATTATACATATATTAACTAAAAATATTTTGATATTATTGAGAAAAAATAAAAGATTAACAAAATCAAAAATTATATTATATTTGGATTAAATAATTCAAAAAGGAAGTAAATTTAAAGAAACAATATTAAATAATTACAATGGTATTGTAATTATTATTATTATTATTAATAAAACTATTGACATATTGTCAAATTACATTCAAATTCAAAGTTTCATTAATCTATAAGTTCAGCAAAATAAGCATCATTAATAGCTAAAGAATATAAAAATCGTAAACATGATTTATTTTTTAGATAAGGGTTTAAAATAAAATTAGAAAACTGGACAAAAATAAAATTACAATTATCTCTCATGAGTTTAGAAAAATTTAAAGTTAAAAAATTTGCAAAAAGCAAAAATTACAAAATTTAAAGGTAAGTAAATTGTAATATTTGTATGATTCATTTCCAAAAGATCATAAAATGAAATTTGAAAGAAAAAAAAAGTAATATAAACGTTACAAGATTCAAATAAAATAAAATATTTTCTAAGACCAGACATTATATAGAAAAAACTGAGAGATTTGTAAAAGGTAGGAGAGTATACCTTACCTGCTTCAACATTGTTTGTTGCTTCCTCTGAAAGTGAGAGTGTCATCTTCGGAGATCCCACATCCTTTTATATTGATGAAGAAGCTATGTCACGTGAGTCCAAGGGGTGGGGTAGGATGTGATCTGAATCTTCTCACTATGGCTTAATCGTCTGGTCGGTCCCTCAGGCAAGGCCATTTCTGATGAGTTTCTTCTCTTTTTACCATCCCTAACCCCGTTACACACCTGTTGGCGTCTATCGTATGTAGCGGTTGACTAGAATTGGCAGATTATCACCCAGAATATAGTTTGCTTTAATTTTTGGTTCTCTAACTTTAAATGCTGAAGATCAGCAGGCAAATAATTTTAAAATTAGAAGGGTTGGAAAAATATACACGATACAAATTTTCTTCGAAATTATAAAAATTTATGTAGGAAATTTATAATGTTATTAACATTGACAAAACATTATTCACGTTGACTAAAAATTACTCACACTGAATAAAAAGTATACATGTATTCATGCAAAATATTTCGTTGCTGTATATCTATATGGGTATATAATATATGTATATACATGTACAAAAATACAATATTATTAAAACCTTTTCAATAACTATTTTCATCCTCTGCATTTTATTTTAGTAAACTTAAAAATTTGAAATTTGAGATATTTTACATTTATTGTTTATGGACAATTAACTTTTGCTTTCCTATTATCTTCTTGCTTCTCATTCTATTAGTTTACTATATTTATATTAATAAAAATGATGAAATACAATTTGGTTGAGTTTTAATGAAGCACATGAATATTTACATTGGCTTTGTATATATATATATATACAAAAATAAGCACACATATAAATTTAAAGTGTACGTAACAGATATGTAAAAAGTATATATATGAACATATATATATACTTTGTATATGTATATGTCTGTATATGTGTATATACTATATATATCCTCCGTATATATATATATATATATATGTATATATATATCCTCCGTAAATATATTGTATAGATGGATGAGAATAATGGAATAAAATGGAAGAAAGAAGTATATATATATATCTTTTATTATGTTATTCTTGACTAAAATTACGTTTAGATTAAATAGTTAAAAATATTAAATATTAATATTATTTTATGAAATTTACTACAAATTAAACTAAGTTCATTTAAACTACTTTTAAATATTCTTTCATTCAAAAAACTTTTGCAGTTTCAAGTTTTAGTGATTCAAAGTTTGTTAAAAGCTAATACTGTTATTCATATTCAGTTGTTCATTTGATTGATATCACAAAAATTTTTAATTTTTCAATTTAAATCAGTTTTAAAATTTAAATAATAACATTTTCACTATTAAAATTATCACAATTAACAAAAATATGGAACACATGATTTGCATATGTATTCGTTGAGAATTAGTTATTTGTTCTTAAACTATTATTTTAATATGCTGGAGAACTATTTATAGTAGAAGCATTACTTATAGTAATATTATGTAATAATATTGCTGAATAAGTGTTACACTGTGCATGTCACTATCCTAAAAAAATAAGGTCAGCTATGTTGAAAGAAATCATAACAAAATTTGTGTAAGACAAATTCAATACACTTTAGAAAAATATAAAAAACCGATATGGACTATATATATTAAATGTTTTTATTTATTATTCAACACTGAAGAATTTATTTATTTTTTATATACCAACATGAGCTCAGCAAGGCATGGAAAATGACATGTAATTCTTCAGTGTTGAATAATAAATAAAAACATTTAATATATATAGTCCATATCGGTTTTTTATATTTTTCTAAAGTGTATTGAATTTGCAGAAATTTAATTAGTGTATTGCAGAAATTTAATCTACATGAAAATTTGTGATGACTATTAATAGAATATTATCTATGCTGTGATTAAATATAGCACTCTTTATATAAGAATATATAGTATAGTAGTAAAATGTGCAGTATAGTATTAAAAGTACTAACATGTCACAGTCTATGTAGAAACTTCACACAATTGAATTCGTAATTAGAAATCCTAGTATCTCCCTCAATTTTTTTTTAGAAAAATGTTTTAATACTATAAAAAATAATTATTTTAAATTAATATTAAAAATGCCGAGTATAGTAATAAAAGTATTAATATTCCACTGTCTATGTAGAAACCTTAACACCCAATTGAATTCGCAATTAAAAATCATATTATTTTCCTCAATTTTTATTTTAAAAATTGTTTAATACTAATATAATAAAATTGCCAAAAAATAATTTTATGGATTCAGTCAATTAAGTCAATTTGAAACGAAATAATATAACAATTGCTAACATCAATAAACATAATATTTAAAGTACATTGTTTAATAAATATAAAGATTAGGAAGAACTTTGCAATGGTAAAAAAGAAGAAAAAAAAATACAATATTCCATTATATTATATGAGGGAATTTCTAGATTAAGAAGTTGACAATTATATTTTTATCTTGAGTTGTAGTTCACGAAGATCTCATATTCTTTTACGATTTAATTAATTTCAAAGCTTTTATTACAAATTAATTGTTTCTAAAAAACGATTATAGCCGGTAATTAAAAAACGATTATAACCGGTAATTAATAAAACCGGTCATAATACATTCTTTAATTCAAAAAATTTTAGTTAATCAATAATATTTGTATTATTTCGTAAGACATTTATTGCATTTATTTATTTATTTTTTTTTTTTTTTTGAAGTTCAAATTTTTAGACTGATGAAAGTTTATGAAATCATAAACTATTTGACAGTGACCTGGATTATGGCCGCAAACCACACGAAGCAATAACCAAACTATTTCTCCGGAAACAGAAACGATTTGGCACTTATTTACTGTCTTTGCTTTACGATTTTTTTTTCGCCACCAAATACTACAGCAGCCCTAACGCGATTCGCAACACCTTTGGCCCGAAGGAAGGGAAAAAAAATTCCTTTCTTCAGAAATCACTTTCCATTCATTTTTATCTTGCCATAATTATTTTTTTTATCAGCAGAATTATCCTTTTTTTTTTATTACTCTTAATTTTTCTGTTAGGGGTTGGGGTATTTGGCTTTTTCTTTTCGATATGAAATTGTATTTTATTTATTTTTCATGCCACTAATTAATGTATTAAGATGCAAGTAAATGAATAGCTTTGGTGATAGTATTATTTTTAAATAATTTTCTCGAATTTAATAGAAGATATCGATAATTTAAACAGCAATACAGTAAATTTATATTCATTCCCAAGCCTAATATCCGATTATTGATATTGGTAAATTTTGTTATACATAAAAAGGAAAATGATAAAATAAAAATAAGTAATGATGTTTGGTTTGACAATTTCCAAGGAAAATATTTAAGAAATTATTATTATTATTATTTGTCTCTGACTTCGTCAACAACCTATCACGTCCCGTGATAGTTAGAGGGTGATAATTACTTTCCCATTTAAGATTTTAAGATTTTAAGAATTATGTTAGAAGAAACACACAATCGTTCACGAAGTAAATTAGTTATTGATGCTATAATTGATTGCATTAATATCAATTTCTACGATCGCCACAATTAATATTTTCCATAGGCGTGATAAAGGTGATTTATTTATGTATGTGACTAATTAAAAAAATGTGTTATCACTAAACAAATTGATTTTATTCGTTTGAACATTTTTTACCGATGATGATATTTCCATTATAATGAATTTCATTAACTATAGAATAAAATTATTATAGAATAAAATTATCTGCAAAACTATTATATATAGTATTATACTATTATTGGATAGATAAATATATTATCTATGCATTTTCATTATTATATTATAAGAAAAACAAATTTTTAATCTATAAATCCAAAAATATAAAATATTTTCGTTCATCAGAAATATTAATGAATATAAGTACTAAACAGAATTAATGTTCTCACTCGAATTTTTAACCATAATAAAATTGCATGTGAAGTTAACAAAAAAAATTTCTATTGAACACAAATATATGGAAAATCTACATTATTCAATTGCGGTTTCTGAAATCAAATTTAAAAAACACATTAAACAAATATAACACAGAGTGCATTTAAAAAATTTGCATATTGATAATAATAATTTCAATGAATTTATTTGAATATTTTTTATGTATAAATCAATCTTCTGCAATAGCAATGATAAGGGTAAGTACAAAAAAATGACATTTAAATTAATACATAAATTAATTGCACATTTTTAATTGTCATTTTTCAATTACAGTTATAATACTGTTATAATCTACTGAACTTTCTTGTGTTTTATTCCTGAATGGTCGACAATTTTTAAAGTTGTACCATTAACATCAGAAGAAAATTACTTTCATTGTTATTTAATTATCTATTCCCATCATTAATAAACTTATGTTGACGTTCTAATTAACTACATTAAAATCTAGTTTTGAAATTTCATGTGGCAAATAATGAGTTCAGTAGTTAAAACAAATTTTTTAATAATACATCCTTTTTAATTACTCTTAAACCTCAAATTTCGAAGTTTCACTTATACTGTCAATGCAATACACACATATTGTCAATATTCACTTATACTGTCAATTTATGTGTATATAATAAATAATGCTTTCAGTTTCTAACTTACTGAAGTTATTCGTTGCATTAAAAAAAGTGATTGTATATTTATAGCAAAATGCAATTGCTGATTTAATAATAAATTTTTATGAATCAGTTGTTGTTGTTTGTTTCTTATCCCACTTAGTCGACAGCATCTAGACCAAGTTCATGAACCCGTGTGTTCTCAAGCAATGAAAACAACAGTCCGGGACTTCAACACAACTGGCTCTCTGGCAATCAATGCAAGTCAAGATATGGGCAGGAGTTATTTTAGTTCAGATACATTTCGGGCAAAGGTAATAAATCTTAAGGCCTAACACATGACTTTGAGCACGAAGATGACTATTGAGCAGCCTATCAAGAGCGTAATGCCAGCCCCAATTAAAGCAAAACCAGCACGGTTACAATCATACCATTCATGTACTGGGGCCCTTCTCCAGGAGGGGTTCATAACTAATTTGACGCTAGGGGCAAGTTCCGAGAAAGAGAGACAGCCACAATCAGTAGAGCTCTTAAGGCTGCTCTTCTTGGCCAGCTCATCTGCAGTCTCGTTGCCGTAAATACTCACATGTGACAGTACCCACAGAAAAAATATATTATTATGATGGCACTCAAGCAACCCAAATGCTGACAAATATTGACCGTCTCTCTTTCACCATGTTTCCACCATTCAGCCAGGTGCTGAATAGAGCTTCGGCTATCACTCAGAATCCAAATCTCTGTATTGACAACCTCATTGACACAATAATTCAGAGCTTCCTCATTAGCTATGAGTTCCGTCCTAAAAACTGAGCAGTAATTAGGGTTTCTCATACAAATCTTAACGCCCTTCCCCTGCTTGAAAACTCCGCTACCCGATATAGTAATGTAACCCCCTACTGCCATCAGTATAAATCTATAACGTATCGTCAGGTATTTCATATATAGTTTCCAAAGCAAACTGTCTGAGAAAGTCCGGGTTCTAGATGTCTTTGTTAGTGTATGAGCATAGCTCTGTCTTAAATAAGACCCGATCGCAAAACGATGCAGCAATCTCCATACAATAGGCCAGAAAAACATGTTGAACATCATCCCGCAACCAAACCCTCACTTTCAGTGGGGTTAAATGGGTTTTCTCTCTTGAGTTAACGAATGTTATTCCCGTTACGCACATAATTAAAGGTTTTATCACCATAAGACTGATCACCATAACTGATGAGCCTAGTAAAGTATTTATCCTGGAAATAACTGCTCTGGAGTTTGAGGGGTTGCAGGTCAGCTTCACACAGTACTATATCCCTCGGACAGCTATTGCAAAGATCAGTAATGTTATAAATCAAAATAATTATATCTTATTAAATGTTTTAATACTGCAATCTCCAGTAGATATTTAATTTCCTATTAATGAATGCGCACAATTCATTTTTGTAACTTTTTTATTTGTCATTATTTGCGTTAAATAACATAATATATTTTTGAATTCCTGTTTTTACTATTTCATAATTTCCTATTTTTTTCTGGAATTTATTTTTTATTTTAAATTTTTAACAATATTCCTAGAGTATTTTTTTTTGTTCAATACAAATCACTTAATCCACAAGAGATAAAAATTTTATTAAACTATATCAGTTTTAAACAAGAAAATGTCATAAAACTATAATAATATTTATTCTTTTATCAATTTAATTTTCAAACAAGAAGGTTTTTAATGGGGGTTTTATAAAGATGAAATATTTGTATTGAAGCCTAGAAAATTATTAGTTTTTTATTGTTTCATAAATAAGCATTATATAAAATTAAGTAATATAATTTGACATCTAGATTTAGTGTACGTGTATCTTTCAAAATTTTAAGTTAAATTATTTTTTTATTTTAACCGAAATGAAGTTTCCTAAAGTGGAATACATGAAAAAAAAATATTTTTGAGAGACAATTAAATTAAAATTAGAGGATTTTTGTGTGCATCTATATACATAATTTGGCTGTGTAATGTGAACAGTGCTTCAATAACTTATTCTGTGCAACAAAAATGTACTTCAACATATGCTGTACTACATAAATGTACTTTAATAACATATGCTGTATAAAATAAGTGTACTTCAATAATATATGCTGTACAACATAAATGTACTTCAACAACATATGCTGTACTACATAAATGTACTTCAATAACATATGCTGTTATTGAAGTGAAGTCTCAACAACATAAATGTACTTCAATAACGCATGCTGCACTACATATTTGTACTTCAATAATATATAATGTACTTCTTCAATACATAATATCAATCGCCACCATCACACTGGTATGATATATACTTAGAATCAGCACTTACAGTCATAAATATGAAAGTACAAATTAAGCAAGATTGTTGGAAGCAATTACCGTATTGAGTATTTTTGCTCTATATTTTTCAGGTAACAAAAATTTACTCTGTGTGTATTTTTGAGATTTTCAAATCTATAACATAGCAATTGGTGCACAATGTTTATGACCAGATCACGCACTATTATTGTGAAAAATGAGTTCCATACATAATTCAATAAACAATATTAATGAAACGAAGGCTGAAATTCATCATCGTTGCTTCAATACGACCTTCGAATTGGTTGTCGAAGCGTGCTGAGTTCAAATCGAAGGATTGTCGAACCGCTCGAGGCAACAAAGATTGCACTCGTTCTTTTTTTTTTTTTCTTCTTGCAAATGCCAAAAGTTTTTCAATTGCAAATGCCAAGGAAAGAAACAAATATGATGTTTGCTGTACAAAAGGCTAAAGGGCTAATATGACATTTTTTTTTCGATCAAAAATTGTGATCATTATTATCGTTCTTTCTTTATGACGTTAAGTTGTTGCTAATGCATTTGTAAATGGCCTTGAAGGTTAACGGGTGATTTAATTAGAAATTTAATGGGTAGTTGTTGATAGTTAAAATTTCGATGTATTTTTTGTGCTTAGATAATTAAATTTCATCTTAAATTTTTTTAAAGTTGTATCTTTTTTTTTTTTTTTTTTTTTTTGGTTGAATTAATTGATTTTTAAGTTTTTTTTAAGTTTTTTGTTAAATATTTTAAGGATTTTTTTTTTTTGAGTTTATCAGAAACCATGAGTTCTACAGAATAACAATAATAATAAAAAAAAAAAAAAAAAAATAAGCCGTTTTTACAATTCTTAGAAATGTCATTAAGATTCTGAAATGCAGCTACAAGAGAAAAGTCCAAACAATAAAAAATATCCTTTAGAGGCAACTATAAGTATTTGTACAACTCATTTACATTATCATATTAATGAATTGTAAAACTTGAAAAATTCAAATGAACTATAATAGTTATATAAAAATCAACTAGACTCAAACCATAGATTTAATTGAATGATACAATTGGTTGGAACAAAAATTTACAAATGAATGGAGTAAAATTTTATATAATTTTTTGTGAACATGTATGCGTTTGAAGTTATCCAGTCTTAGCCTTTTTTTAGTTGAATTTAATGCTTTACTTTACTACTTCTGCTTAAGTCAAAAACATTATAAATTATTTTATCTAGGTATAAATTAAGGATTTTTTGTTAATAAAGTAATAAAAATCATAACATTTTAACGTTTTAAGAACTGCGCTAAAATTATTTTGCTATTTCATGTTTTCATTAGTGCGCTTTATTAAAAATAAAAATACTGTAATGAGAATAATCAAAAACTTTTTTATTATTATATTTAACACATTTTTAATTGTATAATTCTTTTTGATTATAAAAATAAATTTTTTTTTAAATTCTTGTCACTTGTTTTGTGTGACTTATTTTTTAAATTAAATTTTTTAAAATTGATCTGATAATTAAAACATATTCATTAGAAAAATAATAATGCATCATATAAATATAAAACCCGAGATTTTTACCTTTTCAGATGATATTAAACCTTATGAAAATTTAAAAAATATTAATTAACTTTACTTATCTATAAATATAAAACCCAATTTTGTATTTTCAATGAAAAATATAATTAAAACTTTTAAACGTCTTCAAAAAAGTACGTAATTATATTGAATAAAATATTTTAATCTTTTGACACTAATATTAATGTTGTCACCGTAAAATAAAAACGTTGAATTCTCACTGTTTTTCTGTACGTAATATTTCTTATTTATTTTATTTCGAATTATCATGAACTATCCTAATAGCATAGCCTGATCCTTATAATATGTTAAGAAAAGAAATTGGGCTTAAACAAGAAATTTTATTACTAATTTGAATATTTAAAATACTGAAATATGTATTTATGGCATAATTACAATCTTACCACATTTTTCATTGGCTTAAAACAACTTTTTTATAGTGCATCTTTGAGTGTGTGTGTGATGACACGCTAAAACCTAGCGTTCCACATACGTCCGACAGACCCTGTTGGGATTACATTACCTTCCTGTTCTAATTTTCAGGTGTAACATGGACTGAATTTCATTGTCACATGGCAGATAACTAGAAAACTCCCATAAGACAGCCTGACTGCATTTAAATACTACCTACATCTATACTGATCTATATTTAAATACTACAAAATGCTCAAACATGTTGTGACAATTACCATCAAGTCCCCTTGTTCCTAAAAATAGTATCTAGAGTACCATTAACGAATAATATTTCTGAATGGTGTTGCACAATAGTCGAGCCTTATTGAGTCAGGCTAAGGAACAGATATTTTTAAAACCTGCCTATGTATACTAAAAGGCAAATGAATATCGAGATCAATAAAACAGCCTATTTATAAAGAAGTCCGATGATTAGCCACTCCTCTCCGGAAGCATTGCAACGATTATAATTCAATTATTATATTGTACACTTTCATTATTGGCTTAATATACCACGCCCAACTCGATGAATAACAACATGACAAACAGGAACTCCACCCTTTTGCATATTCACACATCAATCTTTGAATGCTAAAATGCGATTGGCTTTAATTAGCTCATTTCGTCACTTCAAGTTCAACATCAATAGTGATTATTTGTCAATGGTTGCGTAGTTTGGTAGTAGTGTTATTCAATGTTCTATTTTTCAAGAATATAATCAAATATGTAAGAAAAGATTCATTAATTTCATTTTCACTTAAGATTCAATGAGTTTGATACAATATATTTTTTTTTAAATATTTAATGTGCTGTTTTGAGAAAAGAACGAAACAGTCAAAATTTTTAACAGGAAAGGAAAAGGGAATGTATAATTCTTTTTAAAGAAAAGAAAATCTTTCTATTTTCACGAAAATTAACTGTACATTGGAATAAATGAGTACTTACTAAACATTTCCTAAAATGTTTTGTACTATTTTTCACGCTCAAATGAAGCAGTAAAAGTGTTTAATATTTTTTTTAATCATATTCCGATATAATTGCTTATAAGCTTTGAAATATAGCAAGTTGTATAATTTAGCTTAAAATAGAATACTCTTGTTTTTGTATTTCATTCCGATAAAACAAAAAAATTATTAAACGATTAAGAGAAATTATTGCATATAAATTTGTTAAAATTTTATTGTATTTCGAAATAAAAAAAAATTAAAAATTGTCTACTCTGTAGTTTTGAAACAAAAACTTATCCCAATTGCATGTAATTGATTCAAACTAGAAATATTTTCGATGGAAAAACAAAAAGAAATATTTTAAATTGATTTCAAGTAAAGTAATTTCAAATGAAAAAACTATAATTTTAATAACATAATTCATTTCAAAGTCCGAGAAAAAATCCACATTCACATTTAGACATCTTAACAAATATGGTGTAAAAATCACTTCTTTAGAATACGCAAGCAAATTTTGAAAAGATTAATTTTTTGAAGAGTTTAATTATCAATATTTAGATAAATATGTATGATACTGTCATTTCAAGTGAGATTTTGAAAAAAAAAGAGTTCATAGCACATTTCTAATCCACTTAATAAAGTGGATTAGAAATGTGCTATGAACACTTTAATATAACTAACACACTATTTTTATGCTATGAACACTTTTCCTAATAAAGAAGATACAATCAATTCATGAAAGTACCATTTAAATCTCATTTAAACAATTTTTTTACAAAAGAATATTGTCAATGTGATCAAACGAGTAATTTTCTGATTTTTGAATAATGCAGAAATTACAAAATATATATAAAAAATTCTAATTTTAAAATGGTATTTTAAACTCATGTTTGTGAAAATTGCAACACCATGAAGGACTTACGCGAGTGAGCTGAAATTTTCAGGAAATGCAAATTAATACATGATATGCAAATTATTAGAATTTCAAATCCGTAGCGCATGCGTATGCTGAGCAGTGCCCTCTGAGCGGCGGATGGATCCGAATAAATAGACGGCTGTAGCGAGGCGTGTATGGTTATCGGTGGTTATCTGCTAGTGGTAAATGTTAGCTCAATCGTTACTTATGCCTCTTCGGCGAAAGAGAGCGAGATTTGAACAACTTACAGAGTTTGAACGGGGGAGAATCATCGACCTTCGTGAAGCTGGATTGTCTTATCGTGCAGTAGCCGCTCGTGTGCAGCGTAACAACAGCACAATGATGCGTCTTTGGAAGCAGTGGACGGACGAGTGTCGGACAACTCGGAAATCCGGGATTGGACCCCGAAATGTGACGTCAGCTCGCGATGACAGACGCCTGGTCCACATGGCTCTGACGGACCGTACAGCTTCTTCTAGACAAATGGCAGCACAATGGTCAATAGCTACAGGTGTTTCATTGTGTGCTTCATCAATTCGTAGACGTCTGCTGCAGCGTGGACTGCGCGCAAGGACTCCTTTATACAGGATCCCTCTCACGCTAAACCATCGCCGCCTGCGGCTACAATGGGCCGCTCAGCATAGAGACTGGCGTGCTGATTGGCAGCATGTCGTGTTTTCTGACGAATCCCGCTTTAATTTGTGGTACCATGATGGCCGCATTCGTGTCAGACTCTATGCCGGTGAACGCCACCTTCCGGAGTGCATTATCGAACGCCACAGTGGACGAACACCCGGAGTTATGGTCTGGGGTGCCATAGCATATCATGGACGATCTCAATTGCTAAGAATTGTGGGCAATCTGAACAGCAACCGGTACATCAGTGAAGTTCTACAGCCCCAAGCTGTTCCCTTCCTTCAAAGCTTGCCAGGCGCTGTATTTCAACAGGACAATGCCCGCCCTTATATCGCTAGGACTGTTCAATCCTTCTTTGCAACGCGGCAGGTACAGCTTCTTCCTTGGCCTGCGTATTCCCCGGATATATCGCCGATTGAACATGTGTGGGATTTCGTTGGTCGGCGTCTCGCTCGTGATCCTCGTCCTGTTGCTTCTGCAGACGAACTTTGGGTGCGCATACAAACAATATGGAATGCTCTTCCTCAGGTAGACATTCAAAATTTGTTTGACTCCATGCCACGTCGTGTAGCAGCACTTATTGCGGCGCGTGGTGGCTACACAAAATACTGATTCCGATCTCTTGTTATTGTTTGTTTGCTTTGAACATTTAATCATTTATTTGTACCACTACCACTCAACTGTTTATTAAATTTCATTCAATTATGACGATTCCTTCATGGTGCTGCAATTTTCACAAACATGAGTTTACAAGGAAAAAAAGACGCACCACAAAAAATGTTATTTTTACAAAATTAATTATAAAATAAGTTTATTAAATAAAACATTACATCATTTCCATCGAATTTACATGTAACTCAGTTTGAACTAAACTTTAAAGAAAGTAATAATATCGTATTTATAACGATTTAATATCTTACTACATAGAAAATGCAGTCTTTAAATTTCAAACAAATTTCGAAAAGTTTATTTTTACAAATACTGAGCAATTTATATGCTTTCGATTATTATCCTCTTTAATATTTCTCTTCCAGCTCCTTGGTGCTAGGCACCACAGGTTTCGGGTTCGAGTGCCTTGGATGTTTGTAGTGGTTTGGAATCCACCTTAAATCATAGTTACCGGTCTAATATGACTGAAGAGCATTGAGAGTAGGACTGACAACTTGACAACCAGCAACCCTGACAAAACATCTCCTATCTCGAAATTTGTCGGTAGATAGACGGCCTTGGCCCATCATGAGGTTGTTGCGCCAGTGAAGAATAATATTTTTACTTATTTAAAGCCAAATTTGTAGAAGTTTTGAGATGTTTTCTAATTTCTTTAAATGAGTATTTAAGAAAAAAAGTTAGTGTAGCCATTTCTTGCTTCATCAAAATACAACCTACCTTGATGATCCTATTTCAACCTCCATTGATGATCCTATTCATATCAATTATTTTCTCAAATCATTCCTAAATTAATGTCATCTAAATCTTAATGATGTGATGCATTGACAAAATAGGCAGCTAGACATCGGCGCCGTTCAATTACATATTAATTCCTGTGAAATACAAAAACATAAAAGATCCAAGACATAATCCAAGTGTACTCTTTTAATTTTCCATTTTTTATTATTAATGTGTTGTCGTTTCATTGCCCTTTTTTTGAGAATTTATATATGATGAATGCCTTGGACAAATAATTTAGCTTGATAACAACAAGGCATTCAATTGCCAAAGTGATTTGCATCTAAAGCACTATTTACATTATGCATGTGGGGTCTATAAGAGGAAGTTCCCTTTTAATAAACTATAATCTTCCATTCTTAAAATATACGTAACTACTGCATTTGCTTTGTCGAATTCAGACTGAATTTGCATTGGGGTTTAGAAATTGGATATAAACAATGCTGGCGGAATTTCAAATTATTTGAAAGATTAATAGGGTGATAATCTTTAATGATGATGGATCTTTCCGAGAAAAAAATTAAAAACTAGATTTGAGAGGGCTTGGCAATGAATCAAATTTAAAATTCGAAGGTCAATTGATTGCGATTTGGGAGTAGGCCTTAATGTACAAAAAATATGCATAAATACAAAAAATACATACACGAGAGTCCAAAATTAAATTATCGTTAACTATTGACATGAAGCTGGTTACTGCATCCACCTAGTTGCATTTATGATACTTCAGAAACGAAATATGAACATTAGATGACTGATCAGTGAACAGATCAGTCATCTGATTGTGTGAAATCAAGGTTAGAAATTTAATTAGGTTTAAAACAAAGCCTTTGTTATTTTTTTATATATTCGAGAAACAATTTATTATAATAAATATAAAATCCCAGTTTCCAAACTGTTTTTTTTTTTTTTAATTTGCTCCAAGAATTTTTTTTTACAAACACATTATGTTACATCTGTTACTCCTATTCTAAAATAGAAGTAGATCGATGAGAATTAAGTGTGATGATGACTATGATGAATCTTCACACCAAGTCAGTGAAGATTCATCATAGTAGAAATATTGCCACCTCTTCAAAAATTCTTAATTTCGTGTTTCACTACAATTTAATGAAGGCAGATCAATCATTCTAATGATGTGTTATCAAGTTTAGAAATTTAATTATCTCATTTCAAACCTTTGTTTTTTTATTTTTCTTTATATTCTAGGAATACATAATTTAAACAATTACAAAACCACAATTTTCATATTGTTTTTTTTTTTTTTTTTTTCTGTAGGAAGGCGAAAGCGGGATATTTCCTGGAATTTTTTTTTTCAAAAATAATTTGTGTTACATCTGTTACTCCTATTCAAAATCAGAGTTAAATCGACTAGAACTAATTTTGATATTGTATTCACTAATTGAGCGAAAATCCATCACAGAAGAAGGATAACAATCTCTTCTAAGATGTGTCACCACAATGAGAAATTGCCGAAAAAAACAAAAGAAAGGTTCGAATCCTGGTTTTGGCATGGATGTTTGTTAATGATTCGGAATTCCAGTTAAACTGTAGGTTTCTGTCTAATTAGCCTAAAGTGTGCACAAAATGACAGTAGAGCGACAAGCCAAACCATGCTTTGGGTAATAAATATCATCGATATAAAATAAATCTGAGATCTGCATCCAGGCTGTCACGTCATTGACTAAGGTTCTGATTTTCTAGTTTGCAATAAAACATAAATTATTAACAAATATTTTTGTAATGTTTAAATCAGGGCTGGTCAATCCAAATGATCTTGAGGGCCACTTTGGAAATGCACCTTATCTCCGCGGGCCGCATATAAGATTATATATCCCCACATTAGATTTAGACCGATTATAAATAATTTTTTGGAGTGAAAAATTGAAACATAATGTATTATTTTTGCGTTTACTATTATTCTTACATGCAAACATAGATAATATAGTAATATTGATACTAAACGCACATTGTAAAGAAATATATAACATTAAAAAGGAAATAAAAAAAATATTTAAAAAAAAAAAACGAAATAAAAAATGAAATCATTAAAATATATTTATATTTACTAGCGTGATATTTGTTTCTCCATTCTTTCACTTAGCTTTTGCAAATCGATCTCAATTTGGGCATTGTACATCGTAATGGGTGTTGCAGGTTAGCGTCCGTTATGTTTGAGAGTGTTTTGTATTTGGTCAATTTCATTTTCGAAAAAAAAAAACGATTTGCAGGTGTAAGTTGAATAAAAAGCGCTAACAACTTGAACTAAGAGTCTGGTTTGTTCCGCTATCAACATTCAACTGTGCATATCTAGAGATGGTCACTGCGTCACTGAGATCACTTAAAATGAAACATAGAACCTGTTATATTAAATGTTCCAAGGTGCACGCGCATCATGAGTTCGCAAAATATAATTTAATTATTCTGTGAACTCATAACTGTAAACTTATAAATAAAACAGGCAATATGTATCCTATATTCGCAAGAATATTATTTTAAAACCAAAGTTAATTTTTTCTAATAATTTCGACAGTTACTTTTTGAATACATGAATGCACACATAATGTATTTTTTTTAATACATTGGTTTTCACTACTTTGCTCATTATAAAATAAATATATTTTGCAGAAGTGCGAAATATCTCACGGACCGGAAAAATATTCAAGGTGGGCCGAGGGTTTGCACATTTGGCGGCTTTTCACTATCTAATACCTTCATTAAAACTTTCCCCTTCCCTTCTTTCTTAAAACTTTCCAAATCCCTTCACATCACTCAATAAGTTTCCGGTCTAGCTAAGAAAAACAAAGTTTTTTTTATTTAGAAATTTGACTTTATTCGATAACATACTGTCCTTCAAAAGTGATACATTCATTCCAACTCTTCTCTAACTTTTCGATACTTTTTTTTGTAGAACGATTTGCCCTTGCTCTAAAAACAAGCCTCAGTTTCGGAATCTCTCCTTTATTTTATTCTTTCCCTGGAGCATCTTTTTGATGTCCGCAAAAAGTCAATAGTCGCCGGGGGCCAGATCTGGAGAGTACAGAGGGTGGGGAAGCAATTTGAAGCGTAATTCATTCAATTTAACCGCAGTTTTCATCGACTTGTGACACGGGACATTGTCTTGATGAAACAGTACTTTTTTCCTTAATTTCTACACTCAATCGATCTACACTCAATATATTCGATATAGATAGTTTTATCTTTCTAATGATATTCGATGAGCAAAATAACATGTGTGTCCCAAAATGCAGATACCATATCCTTGTCTGTTGATTTTTGTGTTTTTGCCATTTTGGACAACTTTCACCGGCTGCTATCCACTCAGCTGATGGTCATTTTTATTCAAATGTGTAGTAGTGGATCCATGCTTCACCCATTGTCACATACCGACGCAAGAAATCCTTTTTATGTCGCTTGAACAGCTTCAAACAGAGCTCTGAATCGTCGATGCGTTGTCGTTTTCGGTCCTGTGTGAGCACCCACTTCGTGAGCAACTTAAGCATACTCAAAATTTAGTGTAAAATCGTAAACGCATTAAATTCTGATATCTTTAAGGTATCCGCTATCTCATGCAACTTCACTTTAAGGTCTTTCAAATCTATTTTGTGGACTTTTTTTTATGTTTTCAGGAACAACTGAAATGAGCCACCAGAGCGTTTGGCATCAGACAGCGTTTAAATTCAACATACTAATCAATAATAGTTTATTTCTCTGGTGCAGAGACTCCATAACGCTTATCAAGCCACTGTTCAGCTTCAACAGTATTTTTCCCCATCAAAAAACAATGTTAATCAACACACGAAATTATTTTTTATCCATTGTATTGAAAATCCCGAAACTGGAGTCACTAAAACCAATGTAAGCTGTTAGCTAATTATCAGAATGTCATGAAATTTTGATATGTATCATTTGAAGGATGCTACTATCCAGAAATTATATGGGTTTGTCAACAGTGTTGCCATATATGTGTCAGATTGGAGATTTATTGAGTGACGTATCACATAAACGTTGCTGTTTTCTGGTTTATCCTTCCTATATGCGTAGTATATGAAAAATTCCCGTTTAACATTTCAATATGACTTTTGTGTATCATTTCCATTTGACATTTTTTTATGTAATCATGTCTAACAAATTTTATTCAGAAATACATGTTGATTCAAACAGGTTGCCTCTTTTAATGCATTATTTATTAACAACCACTCATAAACTGTCTAATGCAATTTTAAAATGGTTTATAATTTGGGTAAAAAAATATCATAGAGATATATCAATTTACATACAATGGATAGGGATTCAGAATCCATACTATCATGCTTTTGAAAAAGAATCTGAATTTCTAGTCTGCTGTTAAATAGAATGAGTTTAATGAAATATTAATCTAAATCTCAAAATATTTCAAAAAACCTAACAAGTATGTATTAGGTTGGTGCATAATTACCAGGCATTTCTTTGACGTGCTATATTTTAATAAAAATTTACAATATTTTATAAATTTATGAATAAAAACATCCTTCCATTTTTAGATTATAAAAATGCGTGTCGATAATCATACTCATACTCATTTTTAGGTTGGGTTCCACCAATAGCAAATTCCGTTTAAAATGATTTCCCAATGGATAATTCAGCTTCTGCCCCATCAAACACACCACATTGCCTTCTTACAGTGCACGTCCTTCGTCATTCATTTTGATGAAACCCCTGGCGAAAGGCAGACCTTCTTTCTTTTGAGGGTTTTGAAGAGAAGCCCCGATTCAACGCCAGTAACAAGATTCTTCAGAAACGGACTCCGCTCGTTTCGTTGAAGCAAATCGGTGAAAATTTGGACACATTCGGCTTTATTTTAGTCGCTGAGTTCGTGAAGGATCCATCCAACCTATTTCCATACCTTTTCAAACTTTTTTAGATGCCTAACGATGGTTGAATGGTCATATTGAAGTTGTCGGTCATCATTCAAGTTGTCAAGTACTCATTTCGTACCCTTCCACGGCTGCCAAAAGTGCCTGGTGGTCGAAATGTGATGGTTGACCTCCTATTGCCTTATCTCCCAAGCTAGTGTCCCCAGATTTGAAATATTCCCTGCTGATTGCGCCCTCAGCAAAAAGTTCATTGAGATCGCGAAATGACTGCACTGCTTTCCATCCTCTCTGAAAGTGGTACAGCATAAAATGACGAATATGAGTATGATTATCGACACGCATTTTTAAAACCTAAAAGCAGAAGGATATTTTCATTCATAAATTTATAAGATATTCTAAATTTTTATTAGAATATAGCACGTCAAAGACACACCAGATAATTAAGCACCAACCCAATATTTACGTAAAATTAACATATCATGTGCAAACCGCATGAAGATAATGGTGTTCATAGTCTGAGCGTATGATTTTAAAATGT
The DNA here is from genome assembly GCA_021605075.1 of Caerostris darwini. Classification (NCBI taxonomy): domain Eukaryota; kingdom Metazoa; phylum Arthropoda; class Arachnida; order Araneae; family Araneidae; genus Caerostris; species Caerostris darwini. The sequence goes on from BPLQ01001215.1 coordinate 40,197, forward strand.
CGTTAATTTTTTAATGTCATTAAAGTTTAATAAAAATACTGATTACTAATTTTAAATTGAAATATATCTTGAGAGGCATCAGACGATCTTTAAATAAAGCATGATTGTTTTGGATTTTGTTTAATATTTATGTTTTATACATAAAGATTAATGGTTCCTGTTTATATACCAACAAAAGAATCTTGTTATATTCTCGTTTATATTTCTTTTTGACCATTATTTAATAGCTCTTAATTACTTAAGAAAGAATTCAAACTGACATTAAATAATTTAAAACTTATCTTCGTAAATAAATATGTCAATAAATTAAAAGTAAGAAAATAAAAATAAATTTTAAAAAAAATCAAAATATTGATTTTCAACTTTTCTTATTTTACCAGGAAGCAGGAATACAAAAAATAATGTTCCATCAAAAATATTACAAAAGCAATCAAATTTTTATCAATTAAAATATTTGTGTTTTAAAAATCAATTTGTTCAGCCTTGTCGTGAACCATGTTAATTCGTTTGTTTATAGTGCGCCTTCTTTGGTTTTATATTTAGCGAAGTATTACGTAAGCCAAAATCTAGGTTGCCTTGTTGCATCATTTTCTAAATGAACAGGTTTCCAATAAAATGGGTTCACAGAGTATTTGCCGATTATTTCTACAAATGTCACCCTCAAGTTTGGTACACCATTTCTTGCTGTTAATAAACATCTGATCTTAATCCTTAGTGATAATAATGTGAACCATCAAGAAGGAAATATTAAAATAAATTGAGGTAAAATAAATATTTTCAAAACGTATTTCATTACAATCGAAATGAATTTTATAATAAGGTAAAAAAAGTTCAAAGCAATTATTTTTTATTTTAACTTTTAATCAGTTCTTAATCAAAATTCCGATTAGTAAACATTATTGGATAATAATTGGATTGTAAATTTATTCTCTTAAAAAAATGGTTCATATAATTATTAAAACCACATCATTTAACATAGATTTACACTGGTGTCCAAAAGTATGAGAATTTGCATGTTTTGTGGAATTTCATGAAAAGAACTGAACGACATGTCAAAGTACCAGTTTGAAACAAAGATGCAAATCTTGTGTATCGTATACGTATGGGTATACGTGTATGTGAGAGAAGCTAGAGGAGGAACGGGATTTATAAGCCGGCATAATAAAATTGTCATTTCTTTCGCTTGCACACCTCGCCATCTTTTGCAGCAAACGGTTAAATTCAATTTTCAATTTTAAACAGTAAAACCAAATCTCTGCACCAGGCTAACAGAGTAACCATCAACATTTAGATGATGAAATGTGGTGGTAAATCGTGGGGAGGCTAGTAACATGCCAGTATCAAGGGAGGGTAATTGCAACTCGCAACTCACCTCCGACAATTTTCCAGGGCCTGAAAACAGCATTGTTGAACAAGTGGGACCAATTTCCACAGGAATTCATAAACTGCCTTATTTCCCTTATGAAATCATACCTGGAAATGTGGCAGTTGTATATATGCAACAGGGTATCACACTCCCTATCAACTTTTTTTTTGGATTCTTTTACCACTCCCGACTTCAATGAAACGGACTATCTAACAATTCCATCAAAAGGACTATGCAACCTACAGATTTATTCCATTATCTCCGATTTAAACATAATATATTTTGCTTATCGTAATTTGTAATGAGTTCTCTTAAATCGTTAATCCAATTAGCCCTGCACCACTACACTCCTGGCTATTCGTAAAATATAATATATTAATCATTATTTATAAATTTGAATATCAGTCTTATTTAATTTTTATAGTACATTTGGTTATTAGTGCCTTTTCTAAGTAATATAATATTTCATTATTTATAACTTTTCGATTGCTTCTATTATTAAAAGTGTGTTTTTATTGAGTAACAAAATCCATTAAATATCATTATTTAATTATTAAATAATTATCATTATTGATTTAAGTCGCATGTTTCAAGTGATACTGAATTATAGTAGTTCATGACAATCCCTTTTATCATCTCGTGAATATTTTTCTATTTACAGATAATCTTCTGTTTATTTGCAATTATTTCCTATTTGTCTTAGTCTTAGAAAACGAGATCAAATCATTTTATTGTTTGAAGAAATAGCGTTTTGAAACTTAAAAATCATTACCATTAATAAAGCATCGTATTCGAAGTTATAGTCTTTTGTTTTAAACACACACCCGAACATGAGATGAAATACATTTCTACAGACCCACTAACCTAATCCCCAGTTCTTCATGAGAGTCTTCGTATTTTTCGAACCACAGTTATATTAACAAATAATAACATCCCAAGGTAGAGTAATTGCAACTCGCAACCCACCTCCAACAATCTTCCAAGGCCTGAAAACAGCATTGCTGAACGAGTGGAACCAATTGCCACATGAACTCATAAACAGCCTTATTTTCAGTATGAAATCATATCTGGAAATAAGGCAGTTGTATATCTGCAGCAGGGTACCACACTCCCTTTTAACTCCGTTCCCCCCCATTTTTTTTTTCGATTCTTTTACCACTTTCGACTAAAATGAAATTGGAATTGTTAGATAGTCTAATAATTCCAACAAATAGGCTATCTAACCTATCGATTTATTTGATTATCTCTGATTTAGACGTACCATCTTTTGCTTATCATGTTTTGGAATTTTTCGAATGCCCCCCTCGGGGGGGCGGGGCGAGCTTTTTTCCTCGATTATCATGTTTTGAAATGAATTTCTTTAGATCGCTAACCTAATTAGTCCTGCACCAGTACACTCCTAGCTCTTAACAAAGATGATAAATTATAAATTTAAATATTTTATTATTATATTACATTTGGTTATTCGGCCTCATGTAAGGTAATAAAATATTTCCTTATTTATAACTTTTCCATTGCTTCTATTTAGAAATTTTGTTTTTATTGATTCACAGAATCCTTTAAATGCCATTATTTAATTATTAAATAATTATCGTTATTGTTTATCATTATGCTTCAAGTAATACTGAATTATAGTAGTTCATGACAATCCCTTTTATCGTCTCATGAATATTTTTCCATTTAGAGATAATCTGTTTATTTGCAAATATTTCCTATTTTTCTTTGTCTTAGAAAAAGAGATCAAAGCATTTTATTGTCTAAAGAAACCACATTTTGAAACTTAGAAAATTATTACCATTAATAAAACATCAAATTCCAAGTTGAAGACCTTTGTTTTAAACACACACCCAAACTTGAGATGAAATACATTTCCACAGACCCACTAACCTTATCCCCAGTTTTCTTTCGAGTCTTCGTATTTTTTGAACCACAATCATATTAGCACAAAACCAATATTTTCAAACCCATTAACTACAACAGAAAGCAACAAAAAAAAAAAAAACAATTGCCTGCAGTTGAGCTGCTGATAGCTAACCCGCCGTGTTTGGCTACGTGTTGTTTCCACTTAATTGCAACACAGCTTTTTGATGAGTACAGAAATAAAAAAAAAGTACTTCCTTAATGAACGAGAGAATTAAAACTGCCCGCCGTGTTTTAACCTTGGAAAATATCCCATCCATTCTCTGTACCCTTAATGTAGGGCGATAACATCAAGTAGGCATTAATTGCAAGAAAATTACACCTACAGATTTCCTGGCCGTTACACTGTTGAGTAAGATTTAAGAACACGGTTGGATTAAAATGTCCCTTTGGAAGAAAACTGGCTCACAAATGTTACGAGTTGTTTTATAGCAAGCAACCATTTATATTTAAATCACTCTTTTAATGTTTTAGCTATATCGATTTTTAAAAATCCTGACGAAAATTCTAATGGACTAATGTCAATTTATTTCCTTTTATATGGTTTTGCTTTAAACTTATAATACGTTATTGAATACATATTTTTTTACAAACTGAATTCATAATTATTTTATTCATTACATTCGTTGAATACATTTCATTGATTAAATTCATTGAATACATATTTATTCCAAACTGAATGTATATTTATTTCCTTCATTAAATGCATTATTTCATTCATTGAATGTATTTCATTCCTTAAATACATCATTTTATTCATTGAATTCGTTGAATGCATTTCATTCATTGAGTTCATTGAATACATTTCATTGCTTAAATATATTTTATTCAATGAATTCGTTGAATACATTTCATTCCTTAAATATATTTTATTCATTGAATTCGTTGAATACATTTCATTGATTAAATTCATTGAATACATATTTATTCCAAACTGAATGCATATTTATTTTATTCAATGAATTCATTGAACACATTTCATTCATTGAGTACACTATTTCATTCATTGAATTCATTGAATACATATTTATTCCAAACTGAATGCATATTTATTTTACTCATTGAATTCGTTGAACACATTTCATACATTAAGTACATTATTTCATTCATTGAAATCATTGAATACAATCCATTCATTACATTATTTCATTCATTGAACATATTTTTTCATTCATAGAATACTTATTAGTTTATTCATTGAGTATTCTAAATACATATTTATTTCTATTCATGGAAATTTCTGTATTATTTCTTTCATCACTTTAATGACATTATTTATTACATTTCTTGTATGCATATTAATTTCATTCATTAGAATTATGGAAATTTATTGAAAATTTTATTTAATTCGTTCATTGAATATAGTTTTATTTACATATTTATTCAAACATTTTTCTTCACAATTCCATTCCAATACATGCATCTGCCTAATTCGTGACCTAGTGGTAAAATATGCAACCATAATGCAAGAAACCCCATATTTATATCCGTTGGTATCGTCTATTACAGTTACTACTTACAGAAATAAGAAAACCTGATGCCCATTTTGACAGCGACATAATGAGGTTGTTGCCGCTACTTTTTTATTTCTCTGGTTTACATTTCTTGGTTTACTGTTTTAATTAATAACATTACATTAATCTGGTTTTAATTATAAGTGCTTTAATATTTAAAAAGATTGTTATAATATTTTCATTCAAAAACTTTTATTTTTATTTTCAATTGATATGAAATTGAAAATTATTTCTACTTTTAATTGCCTTCTTACGAAATTCATTGAAAATACGATTATGTTGGTTTAGATGAATCATTATGTTTAATAATTTAATTAACTAGTGTTTTGGTATTTAAATACAGTTTTATAAGTAGGTGTAACACATTTTCATTAGCGATTAAATAGGTTTCGTTAAGGCTTACTTTCGTAATACAATGCATCTTGTAATTGTGTAGAAGTTTGCATTTTTTATTAATGATATTAAAATTGTAATAAAGGCTCTATTAATTATTTATAATCAGTGCAGAAATTCATTTAAGTCAAGAATGAATTTTCTATCTAATTACAACAACGTTGGTCAACTTTAAGCTAAAAAAAAAAAAAAAAAATTAGCATACATTTAAAATTAAAATTAAAATTAATTTTTTTTTTAGTTTTTCAGATTAAAACTTGGATTATAATTTGTTAATTTAATAACAAATTTCATATTTAAATAGCAGAATTTTTTTTGGGGGGCAATTTTTTTAAGAAATTTAGATTAGAACCTTTCTCATTATCATATAGTCTGAATCAATACCCTATCATTCATTTTTTATTTATTTATTTTTGTGTTTTTGTATTTCTACGATATTTATTGCCAAAAACATGATTATCTTTAAAAGAATAATAATTTTTTTAACGATAAAATTATATATATATATTAGGTTGGGGAAAAAGAAATCCATTATTTTCTCGATAGATGGCTGTAGTGATCGATATCACGTAAAGTATCAATTAAACAATTTCAGATTTATGCTCGTTAGAAAGGTGGCACTTCGTACTAAAATAATTCTTTTTCTGTTTTTTGTTTGGTCCATTCAGTTGGGAGTTACAGGGTGTTAAAAATGGAAGTGAACAAAGAGAAAATTCGGTACATTTTACAGTTTTTCTTTGACAAAGGCGAAAATGCAAGCCAGGCGGCTAAAATTGTGAATGGTGTTTATGGTTCCGATACTGTAACAGCCAATTATGTGCAATTTTGGTTTCGTAGATTCCGTTCAGGAATTTTTAATGTTAAAGATGCACCTCGCACAGGTAGGCCGGTCGTCGAAAATGTCGATAAAATCGGAGAAATGATCGAAGTTGACCAGCATGTTAGCAGTCGTAACATCGCTTAGGAGCTAAAAATCGACCGTAAAACAGTTTTAAACCATTTACACAAAGCTGGATTCAAAAAGAAGCTCGATGTTTGGGTGCCACACCAATTAACAGAAAAAAACATGATGGATCGAATTTCCATCTGCGAAGCCTTGGCCAAACGAATGAGACAGACCCATTTCTTAAGCGGATGGTGACTGGAGATGAGAAATGGATCACATACGATAACCCTGTGCGAAAACGATCGTGGTCAAAGAGCGGTGAAGCACCTCAAACGGTGGCCAAACCAGGACTAACGGCCAGGAAGGTTCTGTTATGCATTTGGTGGGACTGGAAGGGGATTATTTATTATGAGTTGCTTCCATATGGCCAAACGCTAAATTCTGATCTCTACTGTCAACAACTGGACCGTTTGAAGATAGCGATTGACCAGAAACGGCCAGAATTGGCCAACAGGAGAGGTGTCGTGTTCCACCAGGACAACGCTAGGCCACACACATCTACAGTGACTCGCCAGAAACTTCGGGAGCTTGGTTGGGAAGTTTTAATGCCTCCGCCATACAGTCCGGACTTGGCACCAAGCGATTATCATCTTTTTCTTGCATTGCAAAATTTCTTTAATGATAAAAAATTGCCATCTAGGGAGGATTGTGAAAATCGACTACTAGAGTTTTTTGCAAATAGAGACCAGGACTTCTATGAGAGAGGCATTATGAAGTTACCTTTAAAATGGCAACAAATCATACAACAAAACGGTGCATATTTGACCCAAATCGGACAATCCGAAGCATGTTAAATAAAGTCCTGAAGTTCATATAAAAATAATGGATTTCTTTTTCCCCAACCTAATAGATATATGTCTCAAAAAGATAATATCTATATCATATTTCATATCTCAAAAAGTTTTGTATGAGTAGAAATTTTTTATAATTAATTGAAACAAAAGTGCATAGTCAATAAATAAGCTCTAATGAAGTTAAAATATAATAATTACGCTTTTAAATTTATTTTTAAAAATAATCTAGATTAAATATGATTAAAATCTACAAATATTAGCTCTTTATAATATATGATAATTACATATGTGCAGCTAATATTTATAATGTAAGCTTCATAAATATGCATATAAGTTGCATATTCCCTAATATAAACTTCATGATTATGAATAATAAGATTCATTTCATAAAATTTAAAATAAATTTTTATTTAAAAAGGTTTTTTTTTTAAATTTTGAAAATCTATAATAAACATACATAAATTCATAATAAAATGCCATAAATAAAATATCAAAATTGCGGATTTTTTTTTATCATTTAAGTAACTACTATTCTATCCATTTTATAAGGCATTTAGTTACATATTGTTTGAAATAAATAAATGATATAAATTTAATTATCAAATTACTTTTTATTTATATCTCAGATATAATTATATGAAATAGTATGAAATGTGGTTTTGATAACAAAAAAGGCTTATAAACCGTAAATTAGAAAAAAATGTAAACCATATTTTTTTAACGGAAAATAATAGTTTCATAACAATATAATAAATTCATGTGTTTTTTAAAAAAAAAAAAAAAAAAAACTAGGGAAAATAGAAATAACATTTTTTACTTAATGTTACATTGAAACCTGGTTGAAAAACTATTAGTTATTGAATTTATACTTAGCACATTAATACATTAAATTATTTATTTTTGTAATTTTTTTGCATTCCTGTATTTCTGAATATTGTTTTTATATGCCATAAAGATCCAAGTCAATTAAGCACAAACTATTTAAATTTAATTGAGATGAGCAGCTTTAAATCTTGATCAATAAAATAAATTAAATTTTCAAAAATTACATACAAATAATTATTATCATAAAAGAGCAGTATAAAATAGTTTACATAAAAGCAGAATTTAAATGTAAATGTATACAGCTTGAATCTATAATTTATTTTGGCAATAACTAGGGATTAATAAAATTGTCTAATAAAGTATTTTTTTTAAATAATGTAGTTAATTCAACTGCACTGATGTAGTAAATTTTCTGCTGCGCAAGTGTAATCTTTAATTGGACATTTCTGATGTAATTAAAAAAGATTAAAAATAATATTAAGCTTTGAAAGTCTTTATCACATCAGAATTATGAATCAGTAACGTAGTTTCTTCTTCAATTAGGGCTCATAAGCAGATTTTTTGACAAATGAGTAAAATGAGAATGTATGTAAAAATATATGTAATTTGTGTTCAACATGCGTGATCTGTTGATCCAATTGGTATATTAAAATATGATCAACAAATGTTTTCTTTGGACATTCGGCAAAAGTCATAAAATATTGTTAAATGTGAAATTAATTAATCAAACGAAAAATTTAAAATATGTAGAAACATTTTCTTAAGAATAATTTTAGTAAAATATTTTTATTACATCAGTATTATGAGTTTAAACAACCAACACGGATATCTAAGACTAGTAGAATAACTGTATTAAATCATAAATAATTTCTTTCGGTTTTAAGCTATTGTTTATTACTTAATAAATAAGTGCAAAAAATGTCAAATATCAAAGTTAGTGCTGCCATCTGTTGAGAAAACGCTAACATAAAAAGCAAATACAGCCTCAAATCATCGTCATTGGAACGGAATACATTAATTCAACATTACTCAGAATTCGCCATGGCGGACGAATTGCTAATATATTCATTGTTGCTGAGAAATTTGAAAGGTCAAGGTCAACTCTTCTATTCATCTCCTCGAGTCCAACAGAAAGTGTTCCTGGCTTAGGATATGTCATAAAAGACACACAAAAAAATTTAAAAAAATTTTTTATTTTTTTTTGGACAATTTTAAACTCAATAACTTTTTTTCTTAGGCGTAAAAATTTCTCTTCAAAAAATTTCGTTGAAACCTATAGAGTATTGTAAATTTATATAAAAAAATGATCAAGCAAAATTGTAAATTCCTTTATAATATCTCATTGAGTTCCCAGATAATAATATATGAATACGTCTTGACATACATTTGAATTTAGATTAATTTTATCTATACTGTTAAATATACATTCTACTCCAAGAAATTAATTTTAAAAATTATAATTACCTCTTATATTCAATTTTAATTCAATAAAGGTTTTTTTTTTAAATCTGTTACTGTATAAAAAGAAGAGAAAGTAGAAATAGCAAGCGAATAAATTTTCTAGTACTTTTTTAATAAAATATAAACGAATATTTATTTTATAAAAAACGATAATTTTTTTTTTTTTAGCATAACAACCTGAAAAAATTATATTGCTGCAAAATAATTTTTTAAATAAATTTATATCAAACTACTAATTCTTCTTTGTAATTTAATATTCACGTAACAGTAATGCAGATTTTGTAAGGTACTTTTTTTATATCCTGTAATTGTAGAGGCCCCTTACGGTTACAGAACGTGTCCAATAGTTAAGATGGTCTAAGAATTTGAATTCTATCTATAGAGATTATAGATACATTAATTTTTAAAATGCCTTATAAATTTGTAAAATAACAAAAACCGTAAAATTAATTAAATTTCCTTTTCTTTTCTTCACTCCTCACTTCCCTTTACTTAGGGCTGTGCAACCCTACCATTTAGAAACGTGAGGGTGGATTATCAGTGGATCTCTCGTAATCCACAAATAGTTCACTTATGGAATTTGAAGGGAAGACAATGTCTTGAAATGAGAATGTACCAAAATGGATTCTACTCAAAATGGTCAGGAAATAATAAGAAAGTTGCAAAAATTGTAGATGAGCATTTTAATATTATAACATTAATTGTCGCCGTTTATTTTCTATTGTAAGAAAATTTTAAATAAGAAGTTTTTTGTTATGACTTTCCTCATGTAAGTTTTAAAGATTGCATCGTGTTGCCCTCTACTGGAGGCCATATGAAAAGATTCTGACAGCCTTGTTCTCAAAGTATTTTATTCATTAAATTATAAGATAAAAAAGATTATTTAGTTATTTAGTATGCCCCTGTTTACCTATTAAAGTCAATACAGCATTCAAAATAGAAAATATTATATTTTATTCTTTTAATTTAGGTATAATGACTGAAATAACAGTTCAATTAAATTATATTTCAAATAAAAAAATATTCGTATCAATAGAAATATAAATAAATATATAAATAAAGATTATAAATAAAGGTTAGTTATTTCAGAAGAAATTTTTTTTTTGCATTACAGTCCAATAAGGTGTTAAAAACAAAAAAGTTGATATTCTTTTAATATAAGAAGTGTTACTGAAATATTACTTCAGCTAAATTATGTTTCAAATCAAAACAAATAAAAAATAATATTCAAAATACAAAAAAGCATAATTACAATTTTAATGCACAAAATAGTAAACTTATTTCCTTCTATGTATGCCACAAATAGTCCACCGAATCATCGCCGTATGGTCATGATGGAGGAGACGTTACCTTTCGCATTTATTGAGGGAAGTGGTATCTACCCTTTATTTACAAATCATATGAGTAAAGAACTTGAGAAACACTTGTCAAAAAAGTCTGAATTTCTATGCGATACACTGCACGCACTGTCACAATCAATCCTCTTTGAGCCTCCTAAATTAAAAAACAAGTAATATAAAAAAAAAAAATTTAAAAAAAAATTAAGTCAATTCCAACTTTTTTTTCACTATATTGCAGAAAGTTCTTTAAAAAAACGAATGAAAATTATTTATAAGTTTATCTGGCACCATCTATGGGTAGATATATGCAACTGAAATCTAAAAAAAACAAAAATTAATTAATTAAATTTAATTACTGAGTTAATATTTGAAAAAAAAAGTATTAACATCCAGTGTCATCCACTACAAGTTTTAAAAAATGTATTTGAACTTGAGTGGAGGAATAAAAAGTTATTTTATTAACGATTGAAAATTTGAACAAGATATATATAGGGAGAGTGTGAGCTAATAGAAGGAATTGAAAAAAAAAAAAAAAAAAAAGACTGCAATAGATGACGACAGCGGATTCGTCCGGAGCCTTTCCGTGCATCAATGAGCCACCAATAGGGTTTCAGATTCAAAATATTATTCATCTTAAGAAGTCTATGTTTTTTTTTTCTATTTGTTTATTTCTAGTTTATTTTTATTTTTATTATTATTTTTCGCATCAATTTTTTTCTTTGAGAAATTTTAGCAATAATATTAACTAAATTTAACCATAAGTTAAATACAATAAATTATAAATTTTTTCCGATTGTTTTAAATTTATATTGATAAGTCACACTTTAAAACTACATGTACCCGATTCGTGGATCAGTGGCAACGGGCGTAAATGGTGAGCATTAGGGGTGAGGTTCAATCCCCTGGCGGCTTTGTTGTAGATACTGCTTCAAAAAACGAGGGGCCTCGGTGGCGTTTGTGATATTCAACATATTGCCTCGTTAGGCGGACTACTTGAGGGAAGTTTTCCAGGTTTCCTCCCATACGATACGCGGGTTGTTCCCACTACAAATCTTTCCGTAAGGCACTGCCCCCCTTCTTCAGCGACACGGAACTATGTCAAACTTCTGCCTATGGGTGCTGCATCCCATCTTCCCTCTTTCCATGAGAACACACAGGTTTTTGGGCATGGTCTAGATCAGGGGTGGCCAGCCCAAATGATATTGGGGGCCACTTTGGAAATGCATCCTAACTCCGCGGGCTGCATATAAATTTATATATTCCTATATTAGATTTAGACCCACTATAGACATTTTTTGGAGTGAAAAATTGAAGCATAAGGAGTTATTATTATTGTGTTTATTATTATTCTGGCATGTAAGCAAAAATAATATAATAACAATAATACTAAGCTCACATTATGAAAAAATATATAACACTAACAATGAAATATAATAAATTTATAAATGTAAATGAAATAAAAAAAGAAATCAATAAAAAATAAAAATTTTACTAATGCGATATTTGTTTGCTCAAGGATATTATTTTAAAATCAAAATTAATCTTTTCTCATCATTTTGGCAATTAATTTTTGAATATACGGATGCATGCACAAATAATGTATTTTTTTTTAGTACATTGGTTTTCTCTACTTTGGCCATAATAAAATAAATATATTTTGTGAAACTATAATAAATCTCACGGGCCAGAAAAATGTTCAAGACGGGCTACGGGTTGGCCACTCCTGGTCTAGCTGTTGCTGTGGACTAAATGGGATAAGAAACAAAAACAGCAAATCTACATGTAAATTACACTTCTTAGGAATAAAGAAGGAATGACAGCTCTCTTTTATGAGTACATAGTAATCTCCAAAAGAACCTTTAATTTTAATATTCTTCCTTAAAATAATTCTTTTTTTGAAATAAATTCTAGTGTATGTTATGTTTTATGTGACTATAGTGTATTTTATGGCCTTCTCACATTAAATATGCATTCATCCAAATCTCAAAATACGTATGCCACTGTTTACCTAAATTTTAACTTTTATGAGCTGATGCATTCTTTCTTCGTATATGTTAATATTTTCAAAATTCTTAAGAACAGAATAACTAATGCTATTTCTAAATTTTCTATTTTAAAAATGTAACAAATTTTACATATATTAAAACAAAATGCCAAAAGCATCATGAAAAAATTCAGTTAGAAATAAATTAATGAAAATGCAATAAATAAAAATTTTATTTAATTATATTTATAAAAATTCATGTTTAAAATATTAATAAAGTTTAAAATATGGATAAATAAATCCTAAAATAATAAAAAGTTTTCAGGACCTATTAAGTTTTATGTTGTTATGTCATTTTAATTTTACTTGTACTTTATTCATTCCGCATTTATTTTAAAAATAAAAAGAACATAACATTCAAATAAGAATATCTTTTAAATATAACTTGTATTACTTAAAAGAAATAAATAAAAATAACATACTATTATAATTGTGAATTTGATAGTGGAATAATTTTACCAATTTTTTCTGATGAGTAATAACTATTTATTCATTAAAAAAAAAGATAAAATTAATTTTGATTGATTGATTTGATTTTGATTAATTATTTATTGATTAAATTCAATTTTTATTAATAATACTTTGATTCGATTATATTTTTAAGAGTATTGTTCCCTAAAATGTGAAAAATAATAAATTGTAAAATAATAAAATAAAATTATAATTGTAATAAATAATAATAATTGTATAATTGTAATAATAATAATAATAATAATAATAATTATAATTATAATAATAATAATAATAATAATAATAATAATAATAATAATAATTGTAAAATAATAATAAAATAATAATTGTGTGATAAATAAATAAATTTAAAATTTATTTATTATTAATAATATTTTATTTATAAAATAATTTTTTTTAATTTTAGTTTTTGAAATATGTGTTAATTTTGTAATTTGTAATTGTAAAAAATATATAATTAATTTTGATTAATTGATTTGATTTTGATTAATTATTTATCGATTTAATTCAATTTTTATTAATAATACTTTGATTCGATTATATTTTTAAGCGAATTTTTCCCTAAAAAGTGTATAAATTTAAAATTTATTTATTGTTAATAATATTTGATTTATAAAATAATTTTTTTTAATTTTAGTTTTTGAAATATGTGTTAACTTTGTAATTTTTTTTTTTATAAAAATTAAAAGAAATGTCTTTGTATTTTTATTTAGTTAAAAAGGATATCTTTTGAATTAAAATTTTCAAAAAATGATTTATATCTTTTTAATCAATAATGTATTATTTTTGATAAATTAAATTAAAGACAAAAAAAAAAAAAAAAATAAATAAATAAAAATAAGAAGGATGCCAATATAAACTTGAAAACATGCTTTTATTTGTAAAAGTAAAAAAAGACATATACAAGTCAAATAACAACACAAATGGAAAATACAGGTAAAACATCATCTCTTAACATATCACAGTCTAATAGGGAAATAATAGTTCTCACCAAAGACGAAAGAAATTTTAACAACTATTTAATAATTGAATTTATTTTTACTTTTATAATTCTCTACTAATTATAGAATTAGTTTCTATTATTGAAAAAGAATTAGAAAAGAATTAGTTTCTATTATCAAAAGAAACAATCATTTAAATTTACTTAAATCTGTCTTATATCTTCAAAGACCTTTTATATGAAAATATTTATTATAAAAACAATTAATTTATTAAGTTATTGAAAAATTTTAGTCATATTTATTAATATTTGAGCCAGAATGGCCATGAAAAAGGAAAAATTCAATGAAAGAAGTCCTGAGTTCAGTATCTACAAAGTCAATAAGATGTGTTTTCCCTGCATTAACAAATGAAAACCTACACCATGATTTTTTTTTTTAATTTTTCTCATGCGTCCCGAAAATATTTACAGTCATTTTTTTTTAAACTGTTTTGAAGAAAATGCCCATGTATGTTTTTACAATCCGTATTCAAACATCGTAAATCGCTTTGGAAGATTAACACCTATGACTTGAATTGAGCAACGATTTAATTATCCTTATTCCTAACAAATAAGTTGAAAACTTCTCAATACTCCTTGACTTTCTCACGGCTAATTATCTCATTCCATTGGATAAAAGTGACAAAATTGATTTAAAAAAAGATTCCTTAAAGTAAATCGTAGAAGGAGCTAATTTTTTTTTTTCACAAAGAAATAACTTTGTTATAGCTAAAAACTTTTCTAATAAAAATAAGCATAAGCATTTCTGCTTAAAGTCTTTCCTATAAGTTTGATTTAAAAGCTTTCTATCAAGATGAAATTAATTGATAAACTGGGAACAAGTAAGCCTAAATATTCCAAAGGACAAAAACAAAGCTGCAAAACATACTTTCAGAGAAATAACAAGAAAAAGCCGTGATAACGACAACAATAGGAAAGGTATTGCATAGTGATGACGATGAAATTGAAGAAATTGATAACAATTTTATTCCTTCAACTGCATTGCAATCATGGAGGTGAAAACACAAACTAAAAAATGCATTGCAATTATAATGAATCGAAGGGACGGACATTTTAAAACAACAGCTACATAAAAACAATGGGTTTTTTTGTAAATTTTTTTTATCTATATTCATTTATTTATTGATTGCTCAGACCTTTTCCTTGCATGAAATATATGCGAAAACATTATTGCAATGTATCTAAAAAAAACTTTAAAATTATGAAAATTTATGGAAAGAAACAAAATGCTTTAAAAAATTATTTCGAAATTGAATAGTCAAGCGATAACTACATGCGACAACCACACTGCCAATAACTGCATAAAATCCCTCCACCTTTTTCTTTAAAAATATGTTTATTTTTCAGTATGTTCATAAAAATATCCTTAGACTAACATCCTTGCAAACTGTATTTCCTAACTATTGAGTCCATTACTATAAGCATTCATCAAAACGTCGCTCAATTCAAATTAAGTGCTCTTAGATCGGTTACCGGCTCCAGGCTGAGATGGATTTCTGGCTGATTTGGCTGGTTTTTGGAGTGTAAGTGGCAGCAGGAAAAGTAGCCTTTCCTACATGTTGTTGTTGGATTGGCGCACTGGGTGCAGGTGCGTTGGATTTGATGCTGACATCAGCAGGATTATCACTCTTGGTTCCAGCCTCGTTGGTCTTAACATTAGCTCTGAATCCATCTTTGTCTGCGACGTAGTCAACAACCCTGACGGAGCCATCTTCGTTTTTGACAGTATAACTACCGGTCACTTTTCCACTGGAATCAGATGATTCGCTTCTGGCACTTCCACCTCCAGTAGCTGCTTCTGCTTCGTATCCGAAGGAGTAGGGAGATGGTTGGTATTGCTGAGGTTCAATCTGTAATTGTAAAGAATTAAAATAAATATTTTTTGTAAGCAATATAATAATTAATTGAAGTTAAGCAAAATTCAAGTACATGAGAGCAAAATTATGTAATAGATGCAAAATTATGTAATAGAACGATAAATGCGTTTGAAAAATTCTTGCGATACTTTATCATGAAATTATGAGTCATTATAATTTTGATGTTTTTGCTGTTTATTAAGACATTCAATTTTTAAGAATTGAAGTTAATTTTCTTGAACTCAGTTGGTCTTCAAATTTTTTTCTTGTACGAGTTGAAAATAGTAATTGGACTGAGTAAAAATGTCTTCATTTTTTCCTTATTTAGTATAGCATTATATAAAATACTAAGCAAGATTAAAAAGTTGTATGTATATGGCTCTTTCATTACAACCCTAATTACTAAACTTCTATGTATCTAATTGATTCTAGATATCTGAACTAAGAATATCTAATTGATGAATTTTATAAATATATAATATTAACTATGTTGTGCCTTGTTATGATTTAAAGATATTTATTTGTATTTAATCCTACTAAATCCTACTCAGAATTACATGCATTATTTGGATGTATTTATAGTTTTTAAAACATTACATTTTCATACGCATTTCGCTAAAAATTTTCTTCCTTTTATAACACCGTTTCACTGTGCAGTTCTCATGTACTATAGATAAACGCATTTTCATTACCGCCTGATGTGTTATTTTTCAAATGGTCTTAAATTGTACCTTCAAACTTTGTAAATTTGAAAAAATATATAATTTAGTTTTGGAATTTGTTATGTATGAAAAAGTTGATATTTAATTGCTGCAACTGAAGCATGAAATTTAAAATTGTAATTAAACTAAATATAACTTCTCCGCAATGTTTTTATGATATTTTAATATTCCCGTATAGAAACACAATACATTTGTAATACTCACTCTCTGCTGTGTTGCAAAAGATGTCTTGTACTGCCCAGCAGAAGCTCCGGATGCTGCATACTGTCCGGCAGATGCACCACTTTGGAAATGACTTCCGGATGATCCAGCCTGGAATTGTCCAGCTCCTGTCTTATAGGATGGGGCAGGTGCCTGTGGTTCTACTTGAGGAGCAGAAGAATAGAACTGGATATCAGCTGGTGAATCACTCTTGGTTCCGAATTCGTTTGTGTTGACGGTGGCTCTGAATCCTCCCTGATCAGCCAAATACTCAACAGTTCTTTTGCGGCCATCATTTCCAGACAGACTGTAGGAGCCAATCACTTTTCCTGATGCGTCACCGGATTCACTTCTGGAACTGGTTCCGTCTTCCAATTCAGCAATGTAGTTGAACGCGAAAGGAGCGTATTGCTCAATTGCTGCAGCATTGTTGTACTGGGTGGCAGTCTGTATATAAAATAGAGTTATTAGTTTTGTAATAATGAAAATATATTCCTTGAAAATAAAGATAAAATTGTTAAGTAAAAATTAATATTAATTGAAAATAAAGATAAAACATTGTTGTTCGCTATGTGAGATAATAGCTTCCAAAAGGAGTTCTTCTTTTTAAAATATATGTTATATTACACCAAAGAATATATTTTGTTTCATATTTATATCCTATGTAAGAAAACTCAGGAAACTTCCATTAGGCAAATAGAATCTTAAACTAAATATAAATGTGATTCTTATACTGTCAGTCTCAATAGTTAAACTTATAACTTAAAGTTGGAATGAAATTATAGGAATTAATAATTACCAACATATTTATTTAAATTCAGTGATAAATTAGTGAAATGAATTTCTATTATCTACTCAATATGTTTTAAACTACAGAGAAATTATTGATTGATTGTGTCTATTTAGATTACATATTCTCTATTTAAAAAATAATGGATTATTTTTAAAAAAGTTGTTTTCTATTTACAGAATAAAACATCATTATAATGGAGTTCTATACATTTTTGTGAAATATCTAAACGTCCTCACCTGTCCTTGATAAGATGTCTGGGATTGCATGGCAGTCTTAATTTGACCAGCATTCACTCGCGTCTGTTCAACAGGGAAAGCAGTTGGGATTTTCTTCTGACTAAACTGTGCTCCAGCACTGTAGACGGAAGGTGCTGGGGCTTCTTTGGGGGCATTGGAATTGAACTGGACATCAGCTGGAGAATCACTCTTGGTTCCAAACTCATTGGTGTTCACTGAAGCACGGAATCCTTCATGATCTGCGGTATAATGGATGGTTCTCTGTTGACCATCAGCAGTGGCCAAGCTGTAGGATCCAACAACTTTTCCGGAAGCATCAGCAGATTCTTTCCTTGAGCTGCTTCCGTCCTCCAATTGGGCGTCGTAGCTGAAGGCATAGGGGGAGGGTTGTTGGGCGTAGGCCTGTGTTTGGAAAAAAGACGGAAGGTCAAAAGGGTGGCAGGAATGTGAATGAAGTTACGTGTTTTAACCATTGAATAATAGATATAACAAATGACATTCTGTTGGATTGAATAATAGAAATAACATTTCTCGCCTGTGGGTAATGCGTGTGTTTGTTATGCCTATTTTAAAATTGCTGCATATATTGGATATTGTTAAATGGTAACTTTGTAAATAAATGGACTGTTTTCTATTTTGTTAAGTTTCTACCTCTTTTAGTCATTCTTAATTATATTATTTAAAACAGGATTGAAAAACTAAAAATATACTTTAAGCTTTATCTTGGAAATCTTAATAGCAAACAATATGATAAAAAGTGGATAATATATTGTGGTGGATAATATATTGGATAATATATTGTGGATAATATATTGTGGTATAAAAGTGGATAATATATTGTGGTTATAAGTGGATAATTATTAGAGATTTTTATTTGAAAAAAAATTCTTCAATTGTACAAAAAATTATCCCCTAAATTACAATATTAAGATTTGATGAATAAATATTAACTTACTGTGGTCTATTTTTTAAATAATATACAAAAATATTTTGAAGGATAATAATTGAAAGTATATTATTCTAAGAGCATATGCGAATCATAGTCAAAACATTTTGTGTATTTAACAAAATTAAATGTGACGAAGATTACTTCACATAACAAATTAATTTATTTAATTAAGTTACATCTATTTACTTTTGCGTATTTTATTGTTTAAACTAGTGTATAATCTTTTATTAACTAATATTTTTGTATCCTTTATTACACTAGTTTATTAATTATATTTTTCACATTTATTACTTTATTAACTATATTTTTTAACGTTATTTTTTATTATTACACTTGTTTGTTAATAAATAAAACATTTCTGTTTTCATATTAGTTTTCTTAATTCAAGTATTGAGTATTTTATTTGACTGAATGTTTTAGTAAGTCTGTATTTTCATCAATTATTTGAATTCATGTATTATTACATTTATTTAGAAAGTTGAAGTTAAAATGTAACCGAAACCACTTGGAATATCATACCTGGACTGGTTGTGGTTTAGCTGGAGAAGTGGCATAAAAGACAGGCTATAGAAAATAGAAAAGTGTATGCGTTATTAATTTATTTATTCGCAAAAATAACAAATAAAACTTATTAACACCATTTGAACTATATTATACTTTTTTGTTTATATGTCTTTATTTATAAAAGAATTTTAATTGTTTATTTTAAAGGTGATTAATTATATCAAAATAAATTTATTTACCTGAATAGGTTGTTGCTGAACTGGTGCAGCAGCGTATGTTTTCCTCTGCAATAAAAAAACACATTATTAAGCATAAATGAAATCAATAAAAAAAATTTCACAGAATTTTATTCAATTTAATTAAATAACTAATACACACTTAAATGTAAATAATTGTTTTTACACGAGAATGCTGGTCTGAAAAATTTACAAGTTTGTTTATATGCGTCTGTAAATCTGATATTCACACTATTCTTTCATTGCATATATGATAAAATAAATAAAGATTACGCTTACACTACATTTTCGAAAATCAAATCAAATAAGTTCAAAGCAATGCATAGCATTTTTTACTTTTGTGATCTTAACTTTTATTCTGAATTTATCAATACACATGTATTGGAAAACAAACCTAATGGTTAACAAATAAATATACATCAATTTGCATGTACAAATTTTAAAATGTAATTCTTTTTATGCTTTTTTTTATACCTAATACTTATTAAGCTTTTTGCTCATTAATATTTAATGCTTTTTTATCTTAATCATGTCAGTATTTAAAAAGTAAATTTCATTTTTATAATTAATAATAATTTCGTCAGAGTGATTGCGTTAAGAAAAAAAAATACACATTTTACGTAATATATTCTGACGTTTAATTTATCCTAAAAAATAAGCATCAACATACTTAAACATTTTTCATTAATTTTTTTTTCTTTTAAAAATTTTGTCCCAATGAAAGCGATTTAATATGTCCACAGCCAACATATCGAAAATGTATATATTACACATTTATTTAAGCTTATTTTCTGTGCAAACACTTAGTTAATGCAGTGAAACTCGTTTTACATCCGCTTTTATCTATTCAAGCATTCTATCTGCTTTCACCACTATCTGCTTTTCTACTTTTCTCACCTGTGTTTGTTGTTGGAAGGAAGTGGTCTTAGCAAAATTGGAAGTTGCTGGAGCAGCGGGTTGAGGAGCAGATGAGTAAAACTGGACATTAGCTGGAGATTCGCTCTTTGTTCCAAATTCATTGGTCTCAACTTTAGCCTGGAATCCTTCAGTGCCTGATGAATAATCAACCTGACGTCTTCGGCCATCAGCAGCAGACAGGCTGTAGTAGCCGGATACTTTGCCGGATCCATCGGCATTCTCACTGTGGGCACTGCTACCTCCATCTTCTAACTGAGCTTCATAGTTGAAGGAATAAGCACCTTGGTTGCTTCCCATATTGAACTGGATAGGTTTCTAGAAAGAATATGAAACAGGATGGTTAGATTTAGGAAGTATATTTTATCTATAAGTTTAAGAGCAATTGGCTTTCTGGTGGTAGCATTTCGCCTTTCTAAATTTAGCGAGATTAATTAGGAACATGCAACGAATCTTAAGTAATAGTTAAGCAACTCAAAGAAATGCTAAATCTTTATGAACAGAGAAAGTACATAGTTTCTAAGTAAGAGGGTAGATAATTCGATCCAATAATGGTTGCCACGTTGTTGTTCATATTAAATTGAAGTGCTGCGAACATTGAACTAAAAGGTCATTGGCTAAAGGATGTGCTATCATATCTAAGATGGTCCAACAAACTTAGCTAGTTCATAGATAAATTCAAAAATAAAAGAAAGAGAAATTTTTCCAAATAGGCAAAAACATATTTTAACTTAATATATGGTTTCATAAAAGAATTTATTTATTGTCATGATCGTTCTATGACAAATCATTGCCAGTTTTAATAAAACTCCAGTTACTACTTTTATCCCATATAGAAAATTAAATACTTTAATTTAATATCTTTAAGATTATTGTTCTTAAACATGGATTTTTTTATAGAGAATGATAAGATTAATATAATACAAATTAAGCAATGTATTGTTTGTTTAATCTGTAAGTAAGTATATGAATTATTTAATATGAAAGTAAGTATAAAAATAAAAATTGTTTAATTTTTCCAAACTTCTTAGCCCTTTCTATGGTAAATTTTTGATTATTTTGGAATAAAATGCATTTCTGACTATAAATATAACGCCTTTCTCACTATAGCTTTAGACACAACTTAAATATTACCAGAAAATCACCAACAGAATGGATTAACACATTATACAAATAATTTTATCATGCATACCATTTGATTTTTGTTTCATATTACTTACCAGAATTCCAAAATTTACCCTTAATGATATTATCACAACATTTGAAACTCTTATTTCCTACAAATTTATAAAAACTAACACTGAAAAAAGTTAAAATGCCAGTAACGTTACTTGCCTGTTCATACTGTCCACCGTAAGAAGTAGATGGCTGAGCATACTTCTGAGGAGCTTGTTGCACGGGGGCAGCGTATTTCTGTGGAGCAGGATGAGCAGGTGCTGGAGGTTCAACGAAAGCAGACTTGACAGCTACGTTTGAGGGATTCGAACTCTTGGTGCCGGCTTCATTGGTGTCGATGTCGGCCCTGAATCCTTGTTCATCAGCGACGTACTTGACCACTCTGACAGAACCATCCTCATTGGTCACTGTGTAGCTGCCGGTCACTTTGCCTGACCCGTCACTTGACTCTTGTCGGGCACTGCCTTCGGCCTCGTATCCAAAGGAGTAGGGAGAGGGTGCGACTTGTGGTTGAGGGGCGGGTTGGAATTGGGGTGCAGGGGCAACTTTGTTTGAGTGGTAAGATGATACGCTGGCATACTGATGTTGTTGCTGATTGAATAATGAGAGAAATACGATAAATATGGAATAAAAATTTTAAATGTAACTAAAATATATTTATTTGGTAAATAGCTATTCTGATTAGTTTCAGTTGATATTTAATCATCAGAATAAGATTAGGGGAATTTGTGATTGTAAAATTGCAAGCATATTAAATTTATCTTTCAAGTTATAAGTATGAAATTTTCAAGGTGTTTGTTGAATACATTGGATTGAAAAGATTTTACACTATGCAAACGAGTTAACTTTAATTGTAAGACGTACATGAACTTCAGAAAATTATTGATTTTTATTTTGTACAATATTATTGATTTAAAATTATTTATTTTGAGTGCAAAATATATGATTTGTTTAAATGTATGTATGAAAAGTATATAAAGTGTAACACAAATGAAAGAATTATAGAACAGTCAAAAAACTTTAAATGCTACTCAGATAATATATTAAATGTGTTAATTATTAAATGGAAAATAAATTAAATACATTATAATATGCTTGGAAATTCATTTGAAACTTTAAAAATTTTAAGATTATTTTTACCATAATTTATTTAGCATAACTAAGAGAACAATAGTTTCAATGAGTTTGTTCGTATCAATAAACATAATTCTTAATTTAAGCTTGTAAGAGAGTTTTATTTAGATAAGTACTCCCTTTATGATAAAAATTTTACAAATTTACCAAAGTTATAATGATTAAAAGACGAAAAATTTTGAATTAATCTAACGAAATTTCAAATAAGGTAGTATAAGTATATAGTAGTATCATATATTACTTGTTGTTGTGCAGTCTTTTTGGAGTAGAAAGGTTTTCCATCTCCAAGGGCCAAAGCTACCGCGGCCACAGCCAAAAGAACTAATACCTATAAAGAAAAAATTTATATATTAAGTAATTTATAAGTAAAATATATAGTGTATTATTAAGTAAAACTATGAAATTTAAATATTCATAGTTTTACTTGAGCTATGAATATTTAAATTTTCAATTTTCAATAAAATAAGTTTATTAATAAAATACAATTCAGTGAATTCTTTCATTAACTCTAAAGACGTATAAAATACTTAGGCATGTAATATTAGACACAATTATGTTTTTTATACTAAAAGTTTCTTTTAATTTCCTTGGGTAAGGTTTATGTATTCGAATATGTCCTTAAAAGCTTTATGTACAAGTATCTTTGTAAATTGTATCCATTTGACTATGTATTTATGGGTTATGAAGTCATAAAGTAAAAGTTTAAGTTATTATTATTTATTAAATTTAAGCCATTATTATTTATAAAGTTTAAGTCATTATTATTATGTTATGAACAAAGTTTAAGTCACAAAGTGAAGTATCATCAAAATTTGATCTAAACTATACAAGAATTTTAAAAAGAGCTTTTGCTATTATATATATTTCGGGTTGAACAAAGAAAGATTGTAAATAGTTCATGAATAAACGTCATTTTAGTTACAAAATGAATTGCATGGTACATTTTTAGTGATGATGCTCCAATATTTGTCATATTATAAAATATTGTTTTCCTATACATATTTTTGAGAAAAATCATAGATTCTTAAGTATTACATTAAAAAAGGGAAGTAAGTCAAAAGGAAGATTATAAATAATTACAATATCGCTTTTTTAAATCATTAATGTACTGCTAAACAAATTCAAATTCAAAGTTTCATTTATCTACAACAGTATGTGAAACAAATATCACTAAGAGTTAAATAATATAAAAATTGTAAAGATTGATTTTTTAAAGGGCTTTAAAACGAAGGTAAAAAAACTTCAGAAAATAAAAAAATACAATTATCTTTTAGAAGCTTAGGAAAATTGTAATTTAAAAAATTGCAAAACTCAAAAGTTCAGAAATTGTAAAATTATGTTTTAAACTAAAATTTTCTCTTTAAAGAAATCGTTTGAGGTGTACATAAATTGTAAAATACGATTTTTTTTCAAAAAGATCATAAAATTAACTTTAAAAAAAGAAGACTGATATAAAAGTTACAAGATACAGACTAACTAAAATATTTTCTAAGACCAGACATTATATAGAAAAAGCTGAGAGAGTTGTAAAAGGTAGGAGAGAGCACCTTACCTGCTTCAACATTGTTTGTTGTTTCCACTGAAAGTGAGAGTGCCATCTTCGGAGATCCCACATCCTTTTATACTGATGAAGAAGCGATGTCACGTGAGCCCAAGGGGGTGGGGTAGGATGTGATCTGGATCTCCCCAAGTATGGCTCAATCGTCTGGTCGGTCCCTCAGGCAAGGTCATCTCGGATGAGTTTTTTCTCTTCTTGCCATCTCTAACCCCGTTACAGCACCTGTTGGCGTCCAACGTCTCGGGTGGTGTTGACTAGAATTGGCAGATTATCACCCAGAATATAGTTTGTTTCGATTTTTCATTCTCAAGAAATTTTGAAATTAAAAAGGCATAAAAAGATATTTAACACAAATTCCCCTCTAAATTAAAAGAATTTATTGAAATCTATAATATTATTATGTATATTTATACCTATACATATATCCAATCATAAAATTTTAAGATTAAAAAAAAAATTACTTAAAATTTTGGACAAATATTGGCAGATTATTACCACATGTGTACAAAGTGCATAAATATACAGTATATAAAGTGTATAAATGCACAGAAATATAATTTTACTGAAACTTTACCAGTAATTAATTTCTTACTTCTGAATTTTATGTATTATTTCTGTAAGTTAAAATTTTTTTATATTTATTGCTTATTATGCGGTACATCAACTTATCAACTTCAGCTATTCGATTGTATTACTATAATATATATATACTAAAATTAATTTAAGTAATTTAAAATATTAAATAATAGTATTATTTTTTTGAAACTTACTGCATATTATACTAAGTTCAAATAAACTATTTATTTTAAAAAATCATTCATTCAAAAATTTATTTACCATGTTTTAGTGATTTAAAATTTATTAGAAGCCATTACTATTTTTTTTTTTTTGTTGTTGTTGTTTCAGTTTTATTTTTTCAATTTAATTCAATTTTAAAATTTTAATTGCAAGTTTAAATTGTTAAAATTATCGTAATTAGTTTATTACAGGAACTATTGATTTAAAACAGTTATATGTTAATCCGGAAATTATGTGTATTGTTTTGGAGAGCAGGGTTTTTTATGTTCTTGAACAGTTTTTCGTTTCATTGACCACTTTCTTATTGGTTTATTTAAATTTTTTTCACGTGCTTTTTATAAAATCGTTTAGAATTCTATAGCTATTTTTATTTTTGTGTTATTGTTTATAAACATCTTGTTTTTAAACTATTATTACAACTAAAAATTAGAATATGTTACTGAACTTTTTATTGCAAAATATCTCAACAAAGCAAACAAAGAACTCCTCATCATGATAGCATTTTGTATTATCTAATAGTATTGTTGAAGTATGTACTTGTAAAGTTATATTATGTAATTGTAAAATTCGACTGTGACTGTTACAACAATTAAAAGAAATGTAACTCAGCAATCTTGAAAGACGCCGTGACAAAAATTGTGTTAGACGAATTCAATACAAGTAAGAAAAATATAAAGACCTCATTCGGAATGTATGAGGGAAATATTTTTATTCATTATTTACCGCTTGATATTGACGCTCATGAATGAAGTTTTCCATGCCTCACTTAATTCCTATTGGTATACAATAAATAAATCAAAATAATAACAACAATAATAATAATAATAACTATAATTTTTCTTTCTTTGTAAAATTCGCCCTGATGGAACTAAATACAGTAATTGAACCTAAGTGTAAAAGTTATAATAGGACTGTTATTCCAATAATATATGTGTTTTATTAAATTTATCATGCCTTATACAAAAATTTTCATTGAATTAAAGTAGTATATATACTATTAAAATACTATTATATAATACTTTGCTTAGTAACTGTAACTCACAAGTAATTTTGTAATTAGTAATCACATATTTCGCATTTTTTTTTTTTTTTTTTTTTTTTTTTTTTCATTTTAAAGATTTCATTATAGAGATTTTTTTTTCCATTTTAGAGATTTCATTATAAAGATTTTTTTTTTTTTTTTTCATTTTAGAGATTTCACTAAAGAGTTTTTTTTGTCATTTTAACATTATAATAAAATCGTGATTTAAATTAATTAAATCAATTTAAAAGTAAATAATATAAGAATTATTTAAGATCAACAAATATATTATCTAAAATACATTAAATGAATAAAATGATTAAGTAGAAATTTGCTAGTAAATATATTACTCCTTCATATTTTATTCAAAAATTTCCAAATTAAGCGGACAATTGTACTTTTATATTCTGATACATTTCATTAAAATATCATATTCTTTTACGATTCAATTAATTTCAAAACAATTCAAATTAATTGAAATTAAATAATATTATAAAATTAAAAGATATAAAATGAAGTAAATTGTATATCTATGTTATATAATAATTTCAAAATCTTTTTGACGATTTCCCACTAATTTCATTTCTTCATTCCGACCTTTTTACATTTCTACATTAATCTTAATTAATTTTTAAGAAAAAAATATAAGGAATTCAATTTTAATTTCTAATTTTTTTAATCAATTCTATTTGTAATATTGTGAAAAACGTTTATTGCTTTTTATTATGAAATTAAAATTTTCATAATGATGAAACTGTATGAAATAGTAAAATATTTGAAAGTGACCTGGATTATGGTCACAAACCACATAAAGCGATAACGAAAATATTTCTCCGGAAACAGAAACGATTTGGCGACTATTTGGCGAGCTAAGCAAGTTTTCCCCCACTTATTTACTATCTTTGCTATGGAATTTTTTTCGCCACCAAATACAGCAGCCCTAATGCGATTCGCAACACCTTCAGCCCATCGCATGCCCCGAAGGAAAGAACGGAGTAAAAAAGAAAAAGAAAATTTATTTTTTATTCTTTCTTTAAAAATCGCTTTCTCTTTCTTTTTATCTTTCCATAATTCGTTTTTTATCTGCTGAAATATCCTTCTATTTTTCAACTACTCTGTATTTTTCTTTGAAGGGGGGTTGTACTGGATTAATTCTTTTCGATATATTAAAGTTATTTTATTTGTTTATGATGCCGTAGTGTAATGTATTAATATATCTACTTTTACAAGCAAATGAATAACTATGATATTATTTGTAAATAATTTTCTCAAATTGAATATTAATTATCGATAATTTTAAACAGCAATTCAGTAAATTTATATTCATTCCTAAGTCTAATATTTAATTACTGGTGTTGGTGTACTTTATGTATTTAACTAAGTTACATATAAAAATGAAAATGGTAAAATCAAGATTAACTACTGGTGTTGGTGTACTTTTATTACGAATAAAAATGAAAATGATTAAGGTATTTTTTAAAAAAATTTCTAATCAAGGTAAATAATTGTACTTGGTGGTTTGACAATTTTCAAAAAAAATATTCAAGTAATTATTTTATTTTATTTTTTTATTATTATCATTTATTTTTTTATTATTATCATTTATTTTTTTATTATGTATAAATATCCACTCGAAATGAAAACTTAAGGCTGAGAATGCATAACTAAAGGAATTTTCACCAAAAAAAGTAATTGTAGGAAACTATAAAAAAAAATTTACATTTTTTCTCTATCCAATATTCAAACAAGAAGATTTTTAATGGGGTTTAATAAATAAAGAAGAAATATCTATGTCCTAGCCTTAAAAGTATGAGTTTCAGATTGATTTTTATTGGTCCATTAATTAATTTTAAATAATTTAAGTTGACATTTAGATTTAATCCATGCTTATATCTTAAATACTGGTGCTAAAGATTTATTGTTAATATAGGTTCTGGAACGAAACACATGAAAACCGGTCGTTAACTTTGAGAGAAAAGCAGATGCATTGCATATAGAAACACAAGATTGCTGTATTTTCTGCCTGTATTTATATTAAGAATATACCTGTGAAATGTGAGCAGTTATTTCTATATAAACCATCAGTATGACAATTGCATATAACCAGCAATTTATTCTTAAAGTGTACTATTAAGCATATATTACCGAAAATATTAAAAATTATTAATTTACAAAAACAAATTATGCAAGATGAATGGAAGCAGGATTTAGGATTATTAAGATTAAAGATTATTTAATAATAAAAAAAAGTATGGAAGATTGAAGGAAGCAAGTACAATATTGAAAATTCTTGTATTATATTTTCCATTTATTCTGTATGTAATGTTGAGATTTTCAAGTACCTAACATTGCGTGTGCATAATGTTTATGATTAGATCATAAGCTCATTAGCACTTTGTGAAAAATGAATCCCATAAACAATGTCAATGAAAGGAAGGCTGAAATGCTTCATCCTCATACGATATGACCTTCGAAATGGTTGTCGAAGCGTGTTGAGTCCGAATCGAAGGAGTGTCGAACTGTGCTGGAGGCATCAAAGACTGCACCCGATGTTCTAGTGACTTCATTGAAAGTGCCAATTCCTTTTCAGAAGCAAAGAAACAAATATGATATTTGCGACACTAAAGGCTAAAGTGCTATTATGATTTATTTTATTTCCAATAAAAAAAAGATAATCATAAGTTCCTCGTTAACATGCTAAATTGTTGCTGGTGAAGTTGTAAATGACCTTGAAGGTAGACGTGTGATTTAATTAGAAATTTAATAGGTAGTTGTTAATTTTTTTTTATGTTTCAATAAGTTGAAAAAAGCGAGATTGATTGCAGATTTTTTTTAGGTTTAAGATCAATTAATTAAATTTCCCACTTAAATTTATTAACAGTTATTTTTTATCTTATTCATCAAATATTGTAAGGATTTTTCAAAGACTTTTATAATAGAAATATGAATTCTACAGAATAAAAAAAAATTAACAGTTTTTACAAGTCTTGAAAATATGAGTGAGATTTTGAAATGTAGCTATAAGAGAAAAGCTCAAATATTAAAAAAAAAAATTACTCTCAGAGGCAGCTACAAGTTTTTGTACAACACATTTCCTTTTGTTTGTGTATGAAAGTACCTTTTCTTAGCCTTTTTGGTTGAATATGTCTATCTTCGTAATATAGTATTTGTGATGAAGTCAAACCATTTCACGTTATAAAATAATTTTTTATTATGATAAAATATCAATACGAAGACCAATTATAAATGAAAAATCATAGCATTTTAAGTAGTACGCTAAAGTTAATTTGCTATCTCATTTCATATATTGCAATTTATTATAAATGAAAAGACTGAATAAGAATAAGAATAAAAAATGGAAATTTAAAAATTTAAATAAAAATTAAAAATAATAAAAAATTATTAATGAAAATAAATAAATAATAATGAATTAAAAATAATAGTTTTATTATTATAAAAATAATAATTTTTTTATTATAAAAATAATATTTTTTTTAATTCTTGTCACTTGAATTACTAAAAATAATATTTTTTTTAAAGAAATTTAGAAAAATTTCAAAACATGCTCATTAGAAAAATAATAATGCAGCATGAAAAAAATAATGCAGAAAAAAAAAAAACCTTATCGTGACATGTTCATTTTATTTTTATTGAGAGTTGAAACCTTAAGAAAATTTTTTAAAATTTTTAACTTTATTTATTCAAAAATATGAATCCTAACTAAGTATTTTTTACGTTCTAAGAAAAGTGTATTTAAAATGTTTAAACAATTTTACAAATATATATGCAATTATATTAAATGAGTCTATTCTTATCTCGTTACATAATTTATTATTAATGTTGTCAACTTTAAATCTAAACATTAATTTTTTTTTGCCTTTATGTGTGTGTGCATGAAACTTCTTATTGATTCTATTTCGAAATATCTTGAACTACCTAATAGCATAGCTCGATCCTTATAATGTGTTAAGAAAAAAAATTGTGCTAAAACATGAAACTTTATCATTAATTTTTATAATTAAAATACTAAAATATGTATTTATGGCATAATTACAACCTTACTACGTTTGTCATTGGCTTAAAACGACTTAACGTTTTTTAACGATTTTTTTGTGTGCATAATGTTACCTTAAAAACTAATGTTCCATATATGTACGATCCGACAGGCCATGTTGGGAGTACATTACCTTACGTAACAACTTTCAAGTGTAACTGAACTGAATTTAAGTGTCATATGACAGATAGCTAGAAAACTCTCATAATGCAGCCTGACGGTAAATACAAAATGTTCAAACAGACTGTGACAATTAAAATCAAGTCCCTCCGTTTTTGAAAATAGTGACTAGAGTGCCACTAATAAATTATTTCTGAATCCTATTGCACAATAGGAACTCCTACTGTAGGGCTATGATGCAGGCGACCGGAACCTTTAAGAAATATTTAAATCATAATAAAACCCGCCTATGTGTACAAAAAGACAAATGAATGTCAAGATCAATAAAACGTCCCATTTATAAAAATGCTAGATGATTAGCCACTCCTCTCTGGACGCATTGCAAACATTACAATTCAATTATTAACTTGAACACTTTCATTATTGGCTTAATGTACCACGCCCAACTCGTAGCATAGCAGCGTGGTAAACAGGAACTCCACCCTTTTGTATATTCACACCTCATTCTTTGAATACAAAAGTGCGATTGGCTTTAATTAGCCCAGTTTTTCATTTCAAGTTCAACATGAATAATGATTCTTTGTCAAAGGTTGCATATTTTGGCAGTTGTGTGTTTCAATGTTCTGTTTTTTCAAGATTATGAACAAATATGTGAGAAAAGAAATATGAATTTTATTTTCACTTAATATTCAATATTGAGTTCTGATAAAAATATTTTTAAAATGTTTGATGTGTTTTTTTTGAGAAAATATCAAAATGGTCAAATTTTTTAATAGGAGTAGAAAATGGAATGCATAATTCTTATTACAAAAAAGCATCTTTTTAATTGCATGAAGATTATGGTACATTGGAATAAATAAGCAATTAGAAAAAAGTTTTGCAAACTTTTTACACCATTTATTCTATTTCAGGTCAAACAGTAAAAATTTTATTCAATATATATATATATAAATATTTAGATAACTATATATATAACTGCATGATATTAATTGTCTTAGTTTCATTATTAAATTTTATAATAATCTGCCATAATTGTTTTCAAACTTTAAAATATATTAACTTCTGAATTAAATCTAAAAATTTGCTTAAAAGAGAACACTCCTTTTCTTGTATTTCATTTCATAAAACCAAAAAGGTGTTATATGAACTGTCGAAATGATTGAATTTAAACGTGTTAAAATTTTATTATATTTCATAATAAAAATAGAAAAAAATGTATACTTGTCAATCCATTCAATTAAAAAAATAATTTACAAAAAATTGTTATAAGCTACATTTAAATTGCATTTAGACGATTTTTATTTTAAAAAAAAAGAAGTGTTGTCAGTTTAATCAAAGTAGTAATTTTATGACTTTTGAATAATCCAAAAATTATGAAATACTTATAAATAAGACACCTTAGACTTCATAAAAAAATTTTATAAGAAAAAAAAAGGAAATTGTGGTACAAAAATTGTAAATATTTTACAATATTTCTTGCAACATAAATTTATTAAATAAAACATTAAACAATTTACATCCAATTTATTAGAAACACATATTGGACGAAACCTTAAAGAAGCAATACTTTCATTTTTCGTAATTGCTTAATACTACTGAGCCCAAAAAGTACTAAGTAAAAGTAATCCCCTCCGCTTATGCCAACTTTTTTTCCAATCCTCAATGCATGCTAAAAAGTCATCAGCAGGGATGGCCTACAAAGCTTTGGTCTTTTGAGTTCAGTGAGTAGCCAGAAGTCGCCCTATGTGAATACGGTGGTTGTGGAACGATATGGGTTTCATTTTTGATGAAAAAGTCACGAAGAATCAAAGCAGTGTGAGCTGGCGCATTCAGTGTTTTCGGTACCCATCGAGATTTGACATGTTTGAGGCCCAAAATGGAATTGACCGATCCTTTTGAAATTCCAACATCATCAGCAAGGTCTCTAATTGTAAATCGACAGTTTGCAAGCACCAAATCTTTAATTTCTTTGGACGTGAATTCGTCGGTGGAGGTTAATAGTCGACCAGAGGGCTCTTCGTCTTCAACGTGTTCTCTGTCTTCTTTGAACTGTTTATACAACTTCTAAACATTTCTTTCCGATATAGGAATGCTCACTGAATGCCGTCGGCCACATTCTATACGTTTCCGCAAACAAAATGTAATGCAAGTTCTTTGCTCAATTAATTCAGACATTTCAAAAATCGCCAGAATTAGTTTTAGCGTCTCACGAAGTCAAGCGTAACTCAAACACTAATGAATATTTTGACGTCATATTTCCCACAGATGTCAAGGACAGTGCCAGCAACCTAAAAAAAGAAACAAATATTGAAATTTCATTAGCCCCGGGAATTTTAAATTGAAAATTGGTCTTACTTTTTGGGCACAGACAATAACACACAGACAATAAAGGAAATACAATCTTTAAATTTTAATTAAATTTTATTTTGGAAAATACTGAGCAATTTATTATACTTAAAGTTTTAATTATTTTTATCATTCCAAATATTTATTCTATTTTTTATAACTGAATTGATAAATGTCTTGATCTGTTTTATAAAGAACCTTCATCTAGAATATTAAAAAAAAAACGTTTTGTTGCTATTTCTTGTTTCATCTAAATAGCACCTACATTGATGATCGTATTCTTAAGAATTATGGCGTCAAATCATTCTGAAATTAATGGCACCGAAATCTTAATGATGTGGATGCATTGATAAAAACTGAGACATCGGTTGAAACAGCTAGACATCTGCGCCGTTCAATTACAGACTAATTCCTGTGATATACAAAAATATAAAAGAGTAACATCCAAGCGTGCTCTTTTAATGCTCCATTTGCTGATTATTGATGTTTCGCCTTTTCAATGCCATCTTGCGATAATTTATATTTGATGACTGCCTTGGACGAATCCGATAATTTGGCTTGATAACAGCAAGCCATTCAATTCGCCAAAGTGATTTTCATCTAAAGCACTATTTACACTATGCACGTGGTGGCTATGAAAGGAAATTCCCTTGCAATAAATTATAATCATCGATTATTAAAAAAAAATTGTAACTACTGCAATACGCATTTCTACACAGCGAATAACTTTTTTATATCAATTTTTTTGACGAATTCAGACTTCATTTGCATCAGGTTTTAGTGATTGGATATAAACAATACTGGCATATTTCCAAATTATTCGGAAAATTGTTATGGCCTTTCAGGATGATAGGATATTCCTTGGGAAAAAACTAAAAACTACATTTGGGAGGGTTTGGCAGTGACATCAAATTTAAAATTCGAAGGTCGATTAATTGCTGTTTGGGAGTAGGCACTAAATAAACAAAAAATATGCGTATTTCATATGAGAATCCAAATTGAAATTATCATTAGCTATGTGCGCGAAGATGGTTACTACTTTTCGCCTGTATACATATAATAGCATATGTAATAGTTTTGAAACAAAATGTGAACTTAAATGATTGATTTGAATATAGATCAATCATCTAATTACAGGGTATCTAGGTTGTGAATTTAATTATGTTTAAATCAAATCTTTGCTATTATTTTTTTCTTTTCCAAGGAGTTCGTAATTCATCATTAAAAACAAAGACTACGGCTTTCATATTTTTGTACACATTTTATTCCAAGAATTCTTTTTTTAAAAAACTGTATTACCTTTGTTACGTTTAATTTAAAACAGAGTTAGATGGATGAGAATTAATGTTGATGCATTATCCTCTATGTGTGAATAGAATCCTCAAAGTAGAACCCTCACGTCTAAGTTATTGAGTTCCTTGTGCCACAACAATTCAGGACTAACACCTCCTAGCACATCATTTAAAGGATTTTCATCATTCATCCTGCTCCTCGAGAAATAATAAGGAGTCTTTGTGGCTTTCAGATGCATGCTGGTTATTCTTGACGTACATTGGAAGTTTCCATTTGACATAGTAGGTTTGAACCAGAAGCCTTTCAGCTCAGACTTACTGATTAACTAAATTTAAAACTAGATTTGATGGTGACATCAGATTTAAAATTCGAATATATGTATATATATATATATATATATATATATATATATATAATTTTTATATGATTCAAAATTTAATAACACAAGATAAAATAATGAAAATATTGAATTTGATGAACGGTATTAAGTAATTTTAATAATGTGTATCAATATTTGGTTCTATTTTTGCGCAATCAAGTGCAAAAGCAATTAATCAATTTTTTATTTAGGCAAAAGCAATTAATCATTGCTTTTGCTTAAATAATTGATTAAAAATATTTGATTAATTGCTTTTGCAATTAAAAATTCTATTTGCATCGATTTTCTATAGCATTTCTATTTGCATTTTAATTGCAAAAGCAATTAATAAATTATTTTTTTTCAAACTTTTCTTTTTGGTATTAAAGCCAAAAAAATGATTCCTCACAAATAAATGTGGATCCGTAGAAATTTGGATAATTTAATGCATTAGTTATTAAAAGTCATATCTACATATTGTTTTGAGCAATTTCAAAACGTAACATGCATTGGGCAATACATAGAGATATAACAGATTACATGGATTAAGAATCCAGCATTTATAATGGAACATGTTTTTTGGAAATAAATATCGTAGATTTTAAATTACATAGATGGAGATCTTGCATCAAGGCTGCCAAGTTCCTGACAAAGAATCTGAACTTCTAGTCTGCTGTAAAATACAAGCAATTTAGTAAAATATTAATCAAAATCTGAAAATCTAAATCAATAATAAACAAACCAATTAAATTTTTAAGTAAAACGAAAATATAATGCACACAAGAAAACCATCAAATGCTACGATCTGTACATCTGAGTTGTATAAGAAGTTACTATTTTAAAATAGTTTTATGACATTAAAATTTAATATAAATACTAATTGCTAATTTTAAAACAAAATATATAAGATGCATCAAAGGACCTTTAAATTAACCATGACTGTTTTATTTTGTATAAATTCTATATTAAATATATAAAAGATTAATGGTTCATGTTAACACATCAACAATAAAACGCGCAATATTTTCGACTTTTATTTCTTTATGATCTTTATTTAATTGCTTAATTATTAATGAAAAGCTCTAATTGGCATTTGAAATTTTAAAATTTATTTTCATAAAATTTCGGAATATATCATTGTTTCCAAAAATAAAATAAAAACCAGAATATTTATTACAACTTTCCTTATCTTACCAGGAAGCTTGGATATAAAAAAATAATCAGTTTTATCACGCATATTACAGAAGTAATCAAATTTTTATGAATTAAAAACCTGCTTTACGCTTTATTTATTCATTACTTGTTAATAGATATCTGATCTTAATCCGTATGAATAATATGATCTATCAAGAAATATGTATCAAATAAATAAAATCTGAAGGTAAAATAAATCTTTGCAGAACTTTTACCATTACCACGGAAACGAATTTTATAATAAGATAAACAAGGTTAAAAGCCTTTACTTATTTATTTTTTATTATTTATTTTTATTCAGTTCTTAATCAAAATCTCTATTATTAAAAAAGAAGGATTATAAATTTTTCTTCTTAAGATATAAAAGTTGATTTATATAAATTGTTAAAATCATTTTATATGTCATAGATATATTAAAATATTCCAAAATAATTATTTTCGTTATTAACATTTCCATCAATTTATTTCTTAGCATACCTTTTATAAAACCTTCAAATTTTGAATATAAAGAAATTATTGCATAAATCTTCTTACGAAAAAATCAAATTTTACCAAAATTTAAATAATACAAGCAAAGCAAATGTTTTTGGCATAAAATTCTGTGCATTTTTCCGAACATTTTACCTGACGTCCTTTGACATTGAGACTCAAGTTTAGCCAGGATGGACAATAAAAACTGTACTATATTGCATAAAATTTTTGCCATTACCATTAAACACGAATACTCAGGTGTAACATTTGGGGATTATACCTTTTTCCCTATTGAAACGCGACTAGATGGTCATTTGGTTAGCGTTCTGGGTTTTGGTACTATGGGTTTCAGGGTCAAATCCTGGCGGTGGTAGCATGGATGTCAGTTAGTGGTTCAGAATCCCCGTTAAACACTAGGTCCCGGTCTAATTAGCCTAAAGTGTGCAAAAAATGATCGTAGACCGGTAAACCAAATTGAAAACAGAAGATTTATCTAGCTTATGGATTTATTATATTCTATCCGGCATAGATACAGCAATTTTTCGTTTGGCTTCTCTTATCAAGTTTTGAATTGAGCTAACCAATGCAACTCTAGGCTTTAAGTAGAAAATAATAAATTAATTTCAATTAGTAAATTTAAATAATATCTTCAATCTTACTTCATTACTATTGCATATTTAGATCATCCTCATGCCTTGCAACAAAATGGATTGTTTTATCTCTCATAACTTTTCGATTTTTTTTTTTTTATAATTTTTTATGTCGCAGAATGTTTTTAATGCCATTATTTAATTTTTGATAAATCATTTTACGTGCTGATAGAGATTAACCACAAAATCATCACTGACTTTAGTCACAAATTTTAAACGTTACAGAACAACGATTCACGGCAATCTTTTTTCCCTTCTTATAAATATTTTCCCAGTTACAGATATTCCGTTTATATGCAATTATTTCCCTTTTACCTTTGTCTTTCCAGAGTATTTCATTGTCTGAGAAAAAACATTTGGAAATTTAGAAAATTATTAATATGAATAAAACATCGAATTTCAAGGTGTAGCCTTTTGTTTTAAACACACACCAAAACATGAGATGAAATACATTCTTACAGACCCATTAACCTCATCTCCAATTTTTCATTCGAATCTTCATGATTTTTGAACCATAATTATATTAACAGTCAGCTAATATTTTCGACCCAATAAGTACAACCGAACCCTACAAGAAACAAGTAATTGCCTGTAGGTGTGCACTTAACTATCAGTTTCCACTTAGTTGCAACATTGCTTTTTGGTGAGTACAGAAATAATAATAATAAAAAAAAAAACAGTATTTCCTCAATGGACGAAAGTAGTGAAACTATACACCATGTTTTAACCTTGGAAAACATCCCTTCCCATTAATGTAGAGCGATAGCATCCAATAGACATTAATTGAACAAAATTACACCCACAGATTTCCTGGTCCGTCTGCATTGTATTTTTTAAAGATCCTGGCAAAAAAGTCTTATCTAATAATGTTATTTCATTTTCCTTTACACTTTTTTGCTTAAAAACACTATCCGTTTTATGTCATTGAAAATTATGTCATTTCAAATGGAATATATATGTATTTCATTCGCTGGATTCATTGTATAGATATTTATTTATTTCCCTGAAATTTTTTCATTCTTGAATTCATTGAATACATATTTATTTCACTCATTGAATTCATCTAGGTTTTTTTGTTTATTTCTTTCATTGATTTAATTGAAATTATTTAAGGCGTACATTGAAGTTTTGTGAATTATTTCATTCATTTATTGCATTGAAATTATTTACTGCATTCGTTGAATGCATATTTATTTCATTTATTGAATTCATTTAGGTTTTTTGTTTTATCTCATTCATTGATTTCAATGAAATTATTTACTGCATTCGTTGAATCCATATTTATCTCATTGATTTAATTTTTTGGGATTATTTCATTCTTTGATTTCATTGAAATTATTTATTATTAATTATTATTTACTCCATTAGTTGAAATCATATTTATTTCATTCATTGATTTCCTCGAAATTATTTACTACATTCATTAAATTTGTTGAAAATATTATATATTCCATTCATTGAATTTATTAAAAATATTTTTATATTTCATTCATTGAATTTATTAAATACATATTTATTTACAAATTTGTTTATATTTTTCCAAACTTACAGCTCAATCAATGCGTCTACCCGACTCTTAGCCTAATAAACAGTCAGAGTGCAGGCTGGTTCATGTTTAAATCCTCCCGTGACGTCTGTTGAATTTAATTTCACGAAAAAATAATTGTACTTGATGGGGATTGTGAAAAAGAGCATAAAAATCTTGCATAGACAATTAGGCAGCCTGTTGGGAGCTTTCTAGGGTTTTTTCCCATACAACATACAAATGCGGGATAAATAGCCACAAAAATCTTCCTGAAAGTTCATGCTTTGATGATGCATTAGTAGGCTGGTTTGGGCATACTATACATAATTGGAACACTTAGTTCACCAATATGCAATAATATATATATCTTACAGAATAAATAAACAATAAAATCTCTAAAAATATTCTGCAAGTATAAATTTCTATTTTTTTTTTTTTAATTTCTTTATTCTGCACTAATATAAATTATAAATGCTTTAATATTATTTCAATTCAAAAATTTTCTCTTTTTTTTTCAAATAATTTTAAATTGAAAATTATTTCTGCTTTTCCTTATCATTCCTACTATATAAAATTTATTAAAAATACGATTATAGTGGCTTAGATGAAATTAATCATTATGTTTAATAACTTAATTATCTAATGTTTTGATATTTAAATATACAATTTTTATAATACACTGCAACACATTTTCCTTAGGTTATCTAATTAAAGTCGCTTTTTCCATAATGCAATGTATTATACAGAAGCCTTTTAATTAATTATTTTTAATGCTATTGATTAGGATAAAATTATTGTTAATTATAAACATTCATCAACTTAGCATTTTTAAAAAATTATGAGCAATTTCTTTTTAAAGATTTTTAGATTTTGATTAAAATTTAAAATACGGAGAATAAATTCGAGTTTGTTTCATAAAATAGTTAACATTTAAATATTAGAAAAATATTTTTTTTAATTTTTTTTAATTTATTACAAACTAGAAGATCATAACTTTTGCCACCAACGCGTAGTCTGGATGCAGTATCTTTATCTATGAATATTTTTGTTTTATTTTACGATATTTATTGCCAAAAACTTGTTCCATTTTAAAGTGGGCTTTACGAATTAGATAGGCTATTGCCACATAATACATTAAAATACATAAGCCCATTTGCACCCTCATATATTTATGAACATTTATTTTTACGTATGAATAATAAAAAGCAGCAATTTGGCTAATCCCATATATGCTTTAGTTGCACAAAAATTGAGACAAGTATTAAAACAATTATTACATTGAGGTAACACATCAAATTCTTTATTTACATTTTTTTCTTATAATAGTTTTATTATTTATAAAGAAATGAAATAAAGGTATATTAGAAAATTATGGAGTTTTTTTCATTAAGTTACCCATGGTCAAATGACAGGGTATACGTTGGCATTCATAAGTATGTATAACTCTAATCTTAATCAACATATTTTAATAAACTAATAATAAGATTGATTTAAATTGGCAAAAAAAAATAATTTTAAATTTTAAATTATTTGAAAAAAAAAGCATAGAATACACTTAAATATTTTTTATATTTATTATCTGTTTTAACTTCCTTTTATTTTTATGAAGCAAAACTAAATAAAACAAATCATTTATGGATTATTCATTATGATATTTTATAACTCTTTCTAATAATTATTCGACAATATACTTAAAAAATTTCACTTAACTTTAAAGATGTTTCTTAATTATAAAATGTTTTTTGTCAGTCTGTTACCTCATGAATAAGGTTATGTATTTTAAAACAGTTAATAAGACAATTTAACGATTTGTGTTATTAGTCTATGATGTAACTTAGAAAATTTTCGGAAGATGATTATATGGCTAATGGTACAACACATTTTTTACCATTTGCAATAACCGGTATAAATTTGTACACGAAGAGGAAAAGGCAATGAAAATTTTAAAATTAAAGTCTTATTTTTTCCTCTATAAGTATCGAAACACCATGGATGTGCCAATTCCTGATAGTGATTAATGGATATCGTCTTCTATTGCTGTATTAATTATAAAGAATTTTTTCCTTGAGTTTGACAACTTCATAAAAGCAGTGGGTGTGTCTCATTTTCGTCCTCGATTAGATCAATTTGCTTTGTCAAAACTTCTTTTTTCCCCCCAACAAAATAAGGCACATTGTTACTGTATATAATGTTTCTGCTAGTTGGGACTTATTTTTCAAAAATTAGAAAATTGTTATAATGTGAAAGTCATCAAATAATTGCACAACCCATACAAAAATATTTTACTGCAAATTTGCTAAAGGGATTTAAACTACAAATATGAACCATACCATGAGTTGTCGTGTGACTCAAAAAATATCTAAAACTTTGAAAATAATCACATTATATGTTCAAAATGTGATCTTTTTTTTCTATAATACATTCATGAATGCGGTTTTCTAAATTTTAGATCATTTTCTCAGTATAAGAAAACTTATTCTTTTTTAAATCTTATTTTCAATGTTTGCTTTGAGTTCTTTAATGCAATGTGAATTGTACTAAGTTACCCCATAGAAAGAAATCATGAACCGTTGGGAGGGGGGTTGGCAGCAAAAAAGTCTCTGGTCTGGTTTGGTTTGTCGCTCTACGGTTATTTTGTGCACACTTTAGGTTAATTTGACCGGGATCTGCAGTTTAAAATGGATTCCAAAACACTCACAAGCATCCAGGCCAACACCAGGATTCGAATCTGAAGCCTGTGATACCAAAGGCCAGAGCGCTAGCAAAAAGGTCTCTGAGAAACTAAATTTGTATCATTAGACGTATGGCATGTTGCTCCATCCTGAACTGCAAAAGTATTTTTCTACTCCATTGTTGTTAATAAACTATCTAAGCTCCCTACAGTAGAAAAACGGTTTAAACTGATCAGGTACTCTCAGTTCTTGAATAGTACAAACACGATAAGAATGAAGATGCAAACATCTTATACCTAACTTTTCCGTTTTCTCAAGACTCGGAGCAAATTAGTAGCCATTTTGTTTCTTATCGTGGCGTTTCCAGTTGTCTTCTAAGGTTTCCGAACATTTGAAAATGTCTTTTTGAATGATTCAAGGATGTTTTCGTTTTTTCAACCATAAGAATTTTATCTGCTTGGGAAAAACTAATCTCGACCAAACAAATAGCTCTTAAAGTAAACAACATAAACTGCAACTGAAATATTACTCCCAACAGTATAGTCATTCAATTTATTAAAATAATTTGACAAAAGTGACTATTTTGAAATTTTGTGTTGCACAACGTTTTAATCATCTGTATTATAGGTATTAAAAGTTCTGGAACAGAGATTGTTTTTAACAATCACAAAACTGAAACAAAATTTTATTACAAATCATTCAAAGAGATATGTTTTCATTGAGATTTGGTTTTCTAGTGATTATATAGAAAATTACGAAGATTTACTTGTGGATTGTTCAAATTAGTTTAAAGAAAATAGACAAAATCATTAAAATTTGTTATCGATTTGAGAAGAAACATTGAATGCCTATCTATATGATTCAAATGTATCGCACATTTAAGAAAAAATAAGAGTTGAACGTCATGACTATATTCTTATCGTTGGTAAACTTTAAAGAAAGTTATATATATCTATATATATATATGATCAATTATTCTAGAAATAAAAAAACAAAATAATATATTTATTTTAAGTTTTGTACTTGGCTACTCTTTATTTACCAAAGATTACTGTATTTTGCAGATTAATTTGTCAATTTTATATTAGACTTTAATTACAAATGGTAAACTGAACTCGGAATCTTTTGAAAATGTGTAGTTCTTATTCCAAATATTTACCCTAACCCTATACTGAATAATTTAGTGGAAAATGGATTGATTAATAGAATAGAGAAAATTGAAATTTATTATCTAAAATCAATTATTTAATTCGTTTCTTCTAATTTATTATCTAAAATCTCAATAATAATAAAATAATATTTCGCCACTATCAAAAAAATGTTATCATAATAATTAAAATATTTTTTGTAACATTGACATGAGGAATTTTTACATCCAAAATAGGTTTTCATAAACTATAAGCAATCCTTTAAAATTGTGCAGATGAATAGATGTGATTTTATTTCTATTATTAAAACTATTGCTATCGTGGCCGATTAGCTTAATATTATATATTTATTATTATTTAGCCTCAATGTATATTTATTTATTTATATTTTAAACAGCATTAATTGAGTAAGTGTTTCTTCAAAGAAATCGAAAAGTTAATGACTACTTTAGAATCAATTTTATCGCATACTTTAATTAAAAAAATTCAGTAAAGTATAACTAATTTGAATCTTGGGCTAGAATACAATTAGTAGAAATAAAACATTTAAATATACTTAATATAATGTAAACACCAGAAGTTAAAAATGAATTCAATTGTTTCTAATATAAGATATTCATTATGAAAAGTGCTTTAACAATGTTTGTATAAATAATGTTATGTATAAGATCATTCTGTGTACATCAATCATTTCTTTTACATGTACATCAATCAGTTCTTTCTTTGATCGATTTGAAATGTTTACTTTTTCATGTAGACGAAATAATGACGTTCAATGATTTCATAGAGAGTCGAAATAATAATAAAAAGTTTATAAAATATATATACTTTTAATTGTTTGTAGATTTTTTTTGTTATTGTACTGAAAGTATTTTCTGAGTGAATATAAAAAGGTTTAACGTATATATATATATATTAAAACATAAAATGTACAAATTTCTTTCAAAATATGTGAATAGTAGTAAATTATTAAACTAATTATGAATAAAACTTTAAAAGCTTAGTATTTGAGGGATTACAAATTTGTAAATGTTAACACAAAATTGTTAATAAAATAATGCAGTCCTTATTATATAATATTTAAAACATTTTAAGATTTTAGGCATTATATTTCAGTAAATTTGTTGCAATGTAATATTTCAACTGTAATCACTTTACGCATATAGCTTTGTAGTGTAATTACTATACGTT
This sequence comes from Caerostris darwini, assembly GCA_021605075.1. Taxonomy (NCBI): domain Eukaryota; kingdom Metazoa; phylum Arthropoda; class Arachnida; order Araneae; family Araneidae; genus Caerostris; species Caerostris darwini. Next base: position 83,392 of record BPLQ01001215.1, read on the forward strand.
GATAGCATTTTACTGATATATGTTACTATGGTTCAAGGTTTTAGGCATTATGTTTCAGTAAATTTACTGCAATGTAATATTTGAATTGTAATTACTTTACAGACATAGTTATATGCTGTAATTACTATAAGTTGACAGTGTTTATCAGCTAATATATGTTACTATGTTTCCAGGTTTTAGGCATTATATTTCATTAAATTTGTTGCAACGTAATATTTCAAAATATTCTTCAAATATACTTCAAAATATTATAACAACATAAAGAGCTATCAAGAGACAGTTCAATTTTGTGTATTAGGGATTGGCATCGTTCCTTTAGGTTTTCATTTTAATGAGAAATTAAAATATGTTGCTGACGAATGGTTAAAGCAATCATAATTTTTATATTATGAAAAGGATCGTCGTTTAAGTTGTTAAACGACAATCAGTGCCAATCATGCCAATTTCTACAACTTTACAAACGTTGATTTAAATGTAAAAGAATGCAATACGAAATGAAAGACTGAGTCTTGGGCTTTTTTCTGGATAAAAAAATGTAAATTAACATATAATTAATTTGAATTAATGTTATAATAAGACATGAAATTTATAGTTAAATTGTTAAAATTTTTTATTTTTTAATAAATTTATATGGAATAAATCATTAATTTATTATTATAGGGTTTATAATAAATCATTAACTTAATCTTAAATTTCATAAACTTCAGCACGTATAAATAGTAAAATATAATTACATATCATGATTATTCATCACATGCATTTAAATGAAATTTGATTATTCTCAACGACTTTCAAAATTACCTACATATATAAACAGCAAATTTGTTTTAACTGCTGTTCAATAACTTATTTTAATTAAATTAAGACTTCAATACACAACTTCAAGACTTTTGACTTCTATATACAACTGGGATAAATTTTGTCAGTAGCTAATCACATGAAGAAAAAACTAGACACTTTTAACTTAACAACCAGTTATCAAAACAATTCACAGCTAAGAATGAAAATATTAATTTAAAATAAAAATTATACACAATTAATTCAGGTGAAAAAAATGTCTTCATGCTCAAATAATGGAAATTTGCATACAGGAACAAAATGATGGCAATCCACTAGGTGGACTAAGACACCAAATGATATGTGTCATCATAGCAAATATGCGCGAACCTTTTGAAGTACGCCCATTTCTAGCGGGATTTCAAGGTTTACTGCAGCCGGAAAAAGAATAATAAGGGTTCCATAATTTACGACAAAGCAAAATGCTTGGCTTAGTGGGAGCATCTCAACGCCCACTTTCTTTCAAATTCAAGGAGACGTTCCATGACCCTCGTAAAAGTGTTCCATACCATCTGATAAACAGAAATATTTTTAAATACATTTATAATTCATTCGCCAAGTTAGCAGTTCTTTATCAAAGTATCTAGTTTGTGGCTGTGAAGTATGAATTATACTTGAGTTTAAAACGGGAATGCACAGACCAACGCCTGCCCAATGCTTTTCTTGCAGATTGTCTATTTAACTTTAAAATATAACTGGCAATTTGTTTTAAATGTTTCAGACTTTAATAAAAAAAATTAAACAGATCAATTTAATTAATGATCTAATTTTGATTTTATAAAATGCAAAAAATTTAAGTATTATTTTTCGTTGTTGTTGAACATCACTGGTCTTCTGTTCCCCTAATGTATGTCACGAATACGCCACTGATGGCTTATGAAGGAAGTATATTGCTTTTCGGAAAAACTTTTAGGGATAACTGCCTTCATTTATGTGTCATATTAGTGAAAACAAGGAAAATTCCCTACGTACAGTCTGACTTTAGTTGATTAGAACGTTAGCCTTCACACACGCTAGCACGTTATCACTGGGCCATATTTAATATAGGGCAATATTTAAAATATATTTGGTAATTTCTGTGGAAATATTGAAGTATTTGAAAACTAATTTATTCGATGTTTTCTATATTATTTCAAACTAGAAGAAAAGATCCTTTGTCAGTAACGTGTTAACCTGGATACAGTTACTCTAACTAGGTTTTGTTTTCACTTTTACGATATTTATTGCCGAAAATATGTTCTACTTTAAAAATGCGCTAAGTAAAGTGCGCGTGATTGTTACAGAATATTATAATAAAAAGGGTAATTATATTTTGATAAACATATACTTATGAACAAATATTTTAGATGTGAATATAAAAAAAATCTATGTGCAAAAATCATTTGACAAATCTATTTAGCGTGAATTACTACGAAATACTAAAAAACATTAAATTTTTATATCACGCACCAAGTTATTTATTTTTTTTTACTATATTATATGAATTTATTATGCATAACAATGTAAAATACATGTTAGAAATTTTCAAAACTTATTATTATTATTATTATTTGCTGTCATGCCCAAATTCAAGTGTATTCTCTGTATTTCTATTAATCCTACTATCTGTATCCCCCTAACATTAATTAAAAGAATTCGTCGTGCTCACTAGACTTCGATTGACTAGATTTCTTAAAATTATAAATACGTATACTGAACAAGAAACGACTTGGAGAAAATCAAATCGTTTTTGACTGTTAATAATCAATCTCAATGGCGGCATATGTTACATTAAAAAATGTGAAAATTCATGGATAATTGTAACACAATATCTCCTACCAACTGTCAAATATTAGATTTCTATTTATCATATGGCTATCTGGGACATCCTTAAATCTTACAAAAGGTATCATGCTCTCCCTGTTGTGCATTTAGAGCAGCATTGAGAGGATATTATCCAAAAAGCTGTTAATCGATGAGCTCATAGGTAATTGTGACACAATATCTCCTACCAACAGTCGAATGTTAGGTTTTTATTTATCGTACAGAACATATTTTATAAATCCTTTGTCCGACAAAAGTTATCACGTTCTCTCTGATGTTCTTATTGCATTTAGATTAAAATTGAAAGGATATTATCAAAAAAGCTCTTCATAGATATGGGCATAAGTATTTGTGACACAATATCTACTATCAACAGTCGAATGCTAAGCTTTTATTTATCATATGGTTATCTGGAACATCTGTAAATCTTACAAAGGGTGTCCTGTTCTCCCTGATGTTCCTGTTGCATTGAAAAGATATTATCAAAAAAGCTCTTAATTGATCAGCGAATTAATGGGACAAATTTAATAAAAAGCAAATGTAAAAAATTTTACAATTCAAAAACCCGAAGTTTACAGAAAAATTTCTCAAAATTTGTAAATTGTTTCATTTAGTGTAAATAGCAAGATCACGTAAATCAATAGCCAAACGATAACATTAAAATGAGTCACGTTCCAAACCTATTGATTAAAACTTCAAACGTGCACAAGTCTTTACAATTTTATTTGTTGAAATGATCTAAATTAGTAGATAATAACAATAATTCTTAAAAATCGTACTATAATAATTTAAATAATAATTTTAAAAAATTACAATGTTTTTATTCTAAAGTCAAACGACTTCACTAAAAGCAGTTCGTCGGTATTTTCCATACTTTCTTTGAAACCACTGTCTTAAACATACCATCAATGCAAATCTTCAATGACAATCATTAAAAAAAAACAGGATATGAAAGAGAATTATTGGTCATTATCATCCAACCTTATTCTGAACGACGATTAAAAAACGGACAAACCCGAGGTGATATCCAACACAATCAAACCTCTTTTTATTTCCGTGTTACAGTTTCAATAGATACACGACATATTTTTTTTCACCTAATGACAAAAAACTAGCAAACATCACAACTGAAGAATAAAAAAAAGTCAGCTTCATAATAGAGACATTTGTATGCGATTATCAGTGGAACAAATGTTGCAAATTGATTTTTACCACAAGAAGTTCCCTTGTTAGTTTAATTACGAGTTTTGTAAATAACAATTTCTTTGTAGAAAAACTCGATTGCAAAAATGTGAAGGTCTTCTATTTAATCTTTTTGTTGTTCACAAAGAAGAATAGTGTATAGAGTTTTTGTAAATTTGGAATTTAGTAACGGAAAGAGTTAATTTGCATAATTCCTGATAAGCTGAAAACAACTCCTCACTGTATATCCCATTTGCACAACATATTTAAATTAGAGTCATTACAATAGATCGATTTGTCTTTTGTATTTTTTTAATGTTTAATTTAACATCAAGTTTGATAATTAATTAAAATACTGGATGGCAGAATATATTTGCTTTAATTTTATGCAACGCAATGTAATGATTCATTAATTTTTTTTATTAATGAATTCTATTTGTAATTGATTATGCAAATAGAGAGCATGTGTATTATTGAAAGGTCTTATCTGATCAAATTTTATGAAGTATAAATTATAAAAAGGAGTTTTGTAGTTCATTTGTCTTAGCTATATGAAGCTATCCAATTCATAATTAGTGTTTTAATATAAACTCGTTTGAAGAGCAAATAATTGGACGATTTTTTTCTTAATAATTAATAATCTTATTTCTTTAATAAAATTAGGCAAAATAAAAAAATGTTAATCATCAATTAGAAAGTAATTAAAATTATTTGAAATAATGAAATAATATATACTTTTTATAATTAATATAATTGTATTTTCTAGATATTTATTAATTTTTATAATAAAATCTAATTGTAATTTTTTAGATATTTAATAATTTTTATAATTTAATGTGACTGTAATTTCTAGATATTTCGATTTTTTTACAATTTAAAATTTTTGATAACAAAAGAGTAATATGATAATGAAAACTTCAGTGGAAATCTTTTTGCATAAATAATACAAAATCATTTAGACAAATTTTTAATTTATTAGAAAAATTAGAGTTTTTTTTTATTAATTTCACTGGATTTTGTTCTGCCGTTATGCGCTGTGATTTATTTTGTTTTCTGAGTAATAAAACCTACATATTCTACGTAATATTAAAAATATAATGATGATAATAATATGTTTTAAATTAATAATTTTTGTTTAATTTTTATAATTAAAAAGATAAATGGTTGAAACAATCAATAGCTTAATTGGATAAAAGATTTTTCTTGCCGAAAAATACTATGATAATATTTATAACTTAAGAAATATATATCTTATATTTTTGCAAATTGCCTGGAGCGATTGAATAAATATGCGTTCTGTCGAAGACATAATTTCAAAGAAGAGTCGTAATAAATCCGTAGTTTCTGAGCTAGGAAAAAAAAAAAAACCTGAGAAACTGATGATACTAAGGTGTTCGTACAAAATCGCGATGCAAAATGTTCCTACAATACAGAAGACCACTAATCTGCTATATATCTGCTATTTTTGTGAAAAATAATTTGGACCAATGTATCTTGCATTAAGAAAACACAAATAACTTTAAATAAACTGTCGTTCAAAATTGGGGAAATTTCACTTTTAGTCAAATATTTCCAGAACTACTGGCTAAACCGTAATGAAATTAGATATACACATAGGTTGATATAGTAAAACACCACTTATGATATTGATACATAAACATACATAAAATCCATTATTGCCTCGTGATGATTTTGAACTGATCAACTCCATGTTGTCCACTAAAATAAATTCTCCGAACGAACTAATTACGCTTCTGAAATATTAAGCATAGGGTTTAAAGATCTCATCCCTACACTTCACGCCGGTCACAAAGCTTTTGACAAAGACACATATGTCTGTGAGTCCATCTTGAGTAATGCTTATTTGGACCAACAAATGTTCACTGCCATAATGGTATCTTTTTTTTGGATTTTAGAAAACAAGTATCGAAATGAATACATCGTAAACAATAATTAGAATCAATAAAATTAGAATAAAATAATCCACAATTTATCTCTGGTTCAAAGTTGATGTTCCACTACGACACACTAAATGAGCTTTGAGCAGAAGTGATCGGAATATGAACAGCAAGTCTTCTTGCAAACAGTCATCTGTCCTGTAGCCTACTTGGAACTCAAGTTACTATGGACACATGAAAGTCAAGAGACAGCTGAGAAGCCATAGAACTCTTTGCACACCTCGTTGTAATGGACAAATATCCATATTTATTTGTTATTACGACACTTGGACGACTTTATCCAGGCTTTCAATGAAATGATCCAGTATCAGTAACCTGCGTCCATAAGTTTGACATCACCCTGGATGTCATTTTTAAGTCTCTAGAGATCTGCCCATCACGATTTGCTGCCACATTTCATGGTTACTCAAAATATTGATGGTTACTCAATTTAAATTTTCTCCTCAATTTTATCTAATATTGTAAAAAAATACCGTGGAATTTGTTTAAATGTTTGAGGTAACAAAGAACGGATATTTCCAAGCGCACTTATAAAGCCTTTTGACTACATGCACCACCCTCACGCATTTATGCACTTGCATATTCGACATTAGAGATTTTCATCTTTACATCATTAAGAGCATTAATTTTTCCTTTTGTCCAGCATTTTTGAGAAAATTAATAAAATAAGCAAATCTTTTTTAATTTGAATATTAGCGTATTTATAATATCTCAAAAGATGAGACAGTAGCATCTATATTATGAAAGAATTATCTGGTAAATTTTTATTTGTAACCGTGCTTCCTCCTACGCACTGACAAGAGTGCCCCCTATGGAGTTCAGAAGAAATGGTCAGGGGGACTACAAACTCTCACCCTGAGAGGAAATATATTTCGCACATCCTACGTGTTGCTGAGTATCGGATTTTCGATTTAAAAGTGGAATCCTTTCACGAATCTATAATTATATGCCTTTAAATGTGTTAAATATTGTATGTCTCTAAAGGTATGTGTGTAGTGTTTGTGCATCTGTAAATAAAGCTGAAAGTTCTCCAAACTGTTGTTAAAGTGTCTCAGCCCAACGACACCCAATTACAATCTGGTTTCCAACCAGCACACTGCATGTAACATTTATTTTTTTCAGTTGTTTCATTCTTAAAGAAGCAAAATACTCTTCTTCTTGTACATTCTTGTTAAATTATCGTAGTATGAATTCCTCATAATACTATTGTCATTCCATTTTGTATAAATGTACGTATGTATGTATGTGTGTGTGTATGTGTGTGTAGAATAGAAATTGTAAATATAAAATGTGTAAATAAAAATTACATTTCAAAACATAAATAACATCAGTAAACACATAGAAACATCTAAAATTACTTAGGTAAATATTAAGTAACTACTAAATTTCAAACATGGATCAAATTTATTCAAACGAGGAAATTGTTTTATAATAATGTAAGTTTATTTATAAAAGTCGAAAATAAAATAGATAAAACATTTAATTAAAAAATTCATAGATTTACAAATATATTTAATATTATCAACAAAAATCTTTCAATAAACAAATAGGTTATTGGGGTTTTTTTAAATTAATCATAAATACAAATTGAAATCTTTTATGAATTTATATAAATCATTAAAATCGATTAAATTACATACGAATGCAAAATAAATTAATGTTCATTGAAATGTACGAAATCATTGTTAATCAAAATAATAACATGTCAGCTTCTAGGTTAAAATTTGTGTTAAATGTTTAAGTGATTAATAAAAAACAAAAGTTTCATTGCTAGCGGAATATTTTACCATTACAGTGCAAAGATTTATTCTCTGAAAAACCTCGATTGTTTACCAGACAAGCAAATAGCTTAAAGTGAATGATTTAAGCATCTTAAAAAACGAACTGAAGGTCGACTATTTTGTATTCAATAACGTCTTTTTATATTCTTAAGAAGGTCTCAGATTAGATTTTAATCGATTTGTTGTAATTTAATCTATTTTTTTTACATCCATGTTGAATCAATTAATATGAAGTGTGAATTTTATTATTGATAATAGTTGTAGTAGTTTTTTTTATAAATATAATTTATAGTTGATTCCATTTATTTAAATTATTTTTAACATATGGAAATATTTAAGGTAAATAATATAAATATTAAATAGTTTTGAAAAAATAGTTTAGTGTGAATACATAACATCTTATAATGGACAGAAGATAAAATTTCGGTTTTTATTTTGAATAAAAATTTTATCTATCTACTTAAAAAGATTTTAGATTAATCAATAGATTTAATTTATTTGAAGTTTAAACGGGAACATGATATTCCAGTGAGCATTTTTAAAAATTTTTATTATTAGAGCAATAAATTTGTACATATTTTATTTAAATGCCCACGTATGTTTTAAAAAATTAAATATTATTTCCAAGCAAAACACTTAATTTAAATTTTTTCAAATTTCTTTTAAATTTTAATATTTTTTCTACCATTGCAAATTTTAATATTTTCAACCCAACATTATCCTCGTGACCTTTAAAATGTGTCTTATAATCCTGTATATAGAATTTGATGTATTATGATGATTCATTTTTCTAAAAAAAATTCTCCATATTTTTTCTAGGAAAAAAATTTTTAATTGATTTCTTAAAATTTAAAACAAAATTAAATGCTTACCTATATTTTTTTATCTAATTTGGCGACTTATTAAATATTTTATAAAAAGTAATCACAAAAATTTTAATTATCTAAGATCATAAAAAAAAAAGAGTTTTTAGCGTTTTAAATATATGAACATCAGAAAAATAAAAAGCTAAGAAAAATCGAGTTAAAGTTTTAAATGTTAAGAAAATAAATAAAATTAAGTACTTATTATAACGTATCTCCTTCCTTGTAACATTATTAATAAAAAGACAATAAAAATAATTTATAAATTTATTCATTTTTTAGGATAGTATCTCTTCTTAACCTCTTTTTTTTTCCCACAAGCTAGGAAACTAAACAACTCACCATTAGATTTTGATGTGTTGTAGTAGCTACTTTGGAAAACGAGCACATCTGGTGGAGATTGTGACATGTATTTTTATTATAATAGATACTGCTTGTTTAGAATTTTACAGATTTTTTTAAAGTTGCGTCTACAACAGCATGTGAAATTTTTGAGTACTGCACGTCACATGGTATATTGCAGTTTGAATCCAAATTGAAACATACGTTTCAATTTTGTTCGCCAAGTTTCGAGGAGTACAATTTACATCAGGCCTAAGATCAGTTTTTGGCCGTGAGTTTCGTAAACGATTGTAGGCTCATTCGGGACTTGTGTTTCGAGTTCCGACTATAACGCTCAGGGCAGAAGAATGTTCAAATGGGTCGAATGCTTCAAATCTAGACGTGATTTAATATGACATGCAAATGCGTGACAGGGTGTTAAATATGGAAGAAATATTCCTTCCGCAAAATGTTCAAGAATATGACGTTAATAAATCGAAGTGCTATCAACCATCATAAATATGTCACATAGGTTTCATGATCCATGTGTTGAGAGTACAATTTGGAAAAGCAAATTGTTTATAATAAAAATAATTGCAAAACAAAAAGATAGCGATTACAACCTATTATGAAATATAGGTTGGATTTCGCTTTTATACATTAAATACCATTTTGGTTAAGATCTTCAATCTTCTTTCTAAGTATATGCTCTTTTTAAAATAACTCAAAATTTTGCTGTGAAAGCAGTAAGCCCTTCTCGCAATAAATTTCGTTAGATATTGAATGTATAACAAAGTTTTACAGCCTACTAACAAATGATGAAGGGAAAGTATTGTATTCCAGGGAGATTTTTAAATGTAATTATCCTGTATTTGCATGTCATATGGGAGAAAACAAGGAAATACCATGGTGTCTGTCTATATGAGAGTGACAATTATGACAGTTATACAGTCATAATCGCCACCGAGTCTTCCCATTTCTCAAAGCAGTGATTATAATGGATTCTTCCAGTGGATTCGATCCTGAACCTTTTTGCATGATACCTGTGCACATTACTGAGAGGCCACAAGTTGGAACAAGTTCTAATTAGTGTGTTGGGTTTCAAACTATGGAAGGAAGTTCAAAACTGGACAAGCAAAGCCTGATGGAAAGCTCCGAGGATTGGCATGCTAAATCTATTGATCGGAAATTTTTTTTATTTAGCTTGTGGAAAATGCGAAGATCTTAGATGCTGCCTTGAGTATATTCCTCCCAAATTTGGCTAAACCTAAAAAGAAGGAAAGGTAGATGCAAATTCTCCAATTGCCAATCGTGAGGTTCAAATTCGAGGCGCCAAAATGTGTGTACAAATCCACCCACTCTGGAAAACCTCTAGTATGCGACACTTTGCCCTTCAAGTGGCCAATGATTTATGTGACTCATCCAAAAACAACTTTTTAAACTTATGTGCATATAGAACAGCATTGCTTCATAAGATAGTCGAAAACTGAAAGCGATGTTGCTGGCAGACATAATGCCATTTACTATTAATATCGGTAAGCCAGTGACATTGGCATGTTATCCTGAAGTCGCATATTTACTCATAAATCTATTTAACATGAACGTGATTACATTGAAAATAAAAAAAGTGAAATTTTTTCTTTACTAAGAAGAAGCTTTACGGATTATTTGTATCTGTAAAATAAGTCAATTTTGATGAAATTTTCCTTGAAGATTATACAAGTACATATCTTCTTTTCTACGTAAAGAATTATCTGTTCATCCATCTGATCTTGATCACATTAAGCAAAAGATAAAGATTCATATAAAATAACGGTATATTTTTTTTAATTTAAATTTTATTTTAGTAGAAAATAGGCGCGTGTATGTTTTATTCTTAATTTCCGTGAGTGAATTTAAAAAGGGATTTCAAAAGATTATTACGTTGTTATAATTAAAAGGAGGATAAAATATTAATAAAAGCAAATAATTTATTCAAAACCATTTCAGTATAAAATAGTATTCTTTAATGGAATAAAAATGTAATAATTACTACTGTGCCCAAAAAGTACGACCAATTATTTTTTTCAAAAACTCTTTATTTATTCTTCCAAATTTATTTCATCGCCTTGAAAATAATCCCCTCTGGACACAATGCATTTATGCCAACTTTTTTTTTTCCAATCCTCAATGCATACTAAAAAGTCATCGGCAGGGATGGCCTTTCAAAGCGCGCTGCGATTCACGTTGAATCTCTTCAATCGACTCAAAACGGTTTCCTTGGAATGGTCTTTTGAGTTTAGGGAATAGCCAGAAGTCACACGGTGTGAATACGATGGTTGTGGAACGATATGGGTTTCATTTTTGGCGAAAAGGTCACGAAGAATCAATGCAGCGTGAGCTGGCGCATTCAGTGTTTTCGGTACCAATCGAGATTTGACGCGTTTGTGGCCCAAAATGGAATTGAATTGGAATTCTAAACATTTCTTTCCGATATACGAATGCTCACCGAATGCCTTCTGCAACATTCTATATGTTTCAGCAAACAAAATTGAATGCAAGTTCTTTGTTCATCTTTGTTCAATAAATTCAGACATTTCAAAAATCACCAGAATCCGTTTTAGCGTCTCACAAAACCAAGCGTAACTCAAACACTAATGAATATTTTGACGTGAAATTTCACACAGATGTCAAGGACAGTACCAACAACCTTAAAAAGAAAAAAAATTGAAATTCCATAAGCCCCGGGAATTTTAAATTGAAAATGGATCTTACTTTTTGGACACAGTAGTATGTATTTGTTGCATAAAATTCTTATCAAGGAATATATTTTATGTAACTTTTGGTAACTTTTTAACTGAAAATCATGGAGCTATAATTAAATTTTGGGAACATTTCATTCGTTTTAGGCGTTTTAACTGAAATTTCAATGGATCAGTAATAAAATTGTTTTATAAAATTCTTTACAAAATTTTTGAGTGTGTAATTTTTTTAAAGCATTTGATCCTATATAATATATTCAGTGTTGAATTATTTCCAAAGTTAATATATTTATAACAATTGCAAAATGTGAAATTTTGGTCATATTTATAACTAACTGTTAAAATTCATACATTCAAAATTCAAACATACATTTAATTACTTTTTTAACCTGTATGGGTGAAAAGATTTGCAGAAAAAATTTTTTGGCTTGTTCATAAATTAAAAAAAAAACAGTACAAAGAAAGATTATTTTCAATTCAGAAACTAAAAGTTTGTAATTGACAATTTCGGAAATAGAACAAATTCCTTTAAAATAAAATTATTATTAATTAAAAATGGTATCAAAAGATAAATAAACATTGCATTCAAACAATAAATTCAATCTTAATTTATTGCAACTACGGCATGTAACTGTGAGTTAAGTACTGATTCTTGCTAATTTATCTTTGTTGTTGATTTTGTTGTTTCCTACCCCACTTGGTCCATAAACCCGTTTTAAAAACGGCGAGTCATGCTAAAGGGGGGGAGGGGGACGAATGCAGCTTCTTTTTGCCCTTGACCTTACGGCACAAAAACATGAGGCACACAAAGGGAGAAGCCTGACTTTGCCCCACCTGGCTATACCCCAGGGGAACTGGTACCCATTTTAGTCGCCATTCACGCCCATTTTAGTCGCCATGGGATATTCTAATCCTAACACACACTGAACAATTTATCTTTCATTATATATTAAAAAATAATACAAATAAATTATAAAGGAAATGAATAGCTTAATTTTGAATAAAATTTATTTATTACGTTTTTTTTTTTTTATTATTATTAAAAAATTACGCCATAATTTTGAATGAGCAGATTTCCATACATACGCACTAATTATTAGTATATTTCGTAAATTCTGATTTATTTTTTGCCACGGCAACTTTTAAAAATTTCATCAGACTGTCAAACAAATCCAATTAAGTTGTTGTCTTACCTGTCATTAAAACTATTTAAGTGCAACGAAACTGTGTGGTTAAGATTTCGTTATCATCAGTGCTGTATTTAAAAGAGCATAGCCTTCCCATGCTCTGCATGTGTTTAGTGAGTTCTTGTTGACTCATTTCCTGCGAATAGCAATTTTGAATTTCAAATGCCCCGACATGGGCTCCTATAAAAACTACCAAACAGACTCTCTTCCCATTCTGATTAGACTCCAGCGGAGCCATGTTCTCGTTTCACTCTATGAAGGGTGCATTCACCAAAAAGAAAAATAGGCTCTTGTTTTTAAAAACATCAGAAAGAAAACGAGATGTTTACTAAAAAAGTAAAAATAAAGGTTTTTTTTTTTTATATTTCTTTTTATCGTTGGCTCCCGAAAAGAATTTAAACAAGATACCCTCCTGAGAAATTCAAATGATATCTTTATTAACATATGTTTTTAATCAAAAAGCCATGGGATAGTTAATTTATAAATAATTTATTTATTAATTTAAGATGATTAAAAACTCTTAAAAATCATGTTTAATCATCAAGAATCATATGTAATCCTTAAAAATCATGTTTAATCATCAAGAATCATATGTAATCCTTAAAAATCATGTTTGATCATCAAGAATCCAATGTAATCCTTAAAAATCATTTTTAATCATAAGAAAATGTATTTGATCAAGAATCACATGTAATCTTTAAAAATCGTGTTTAATCATTAGAAATCACGTTTAATTATTAAAAATCATGTTTGATCATCAAGAATCATATGTAATCCTTAAAAACCATTTTTATCGTCAGAAATCATGTTTAATTATTAAAAATCGTGTTTGATCAAGAATCGCGTGTAATCCTTACAAATAATGTTTAATCATTAGAAATCATGTTTAATTATTAAATAACATGATTTTCATTTTCAGTTAATTCTTACCGAATGTAACGCTAATTATAAAATAGTGAAAATAGAATGAAAGAAACCATTACTAATAAAGGATTATCGAATCATTTTCACGTGAATTTCATAAATGCTCGATATATCTGTGATCAACAATAAAATAACAAATAGTTTCCCGTTATATCATAAATATTTTATATTTAGAAAAATTGTCTAACTTAGTAAGCATTCTCATATTATATCAATTGTTAATATACAAAGCGATTTAACGGTCATTAGGCAAACTTTGAGGGTAGCCTTTTGTTTCTATGAAATTTTTTTACTAAAATGGAAAATATACATTATTACAATTATGATGAATGTGTTATTATCCTGATTTTATTGTTATTATTATTATTACATAGAAATTCGAATATAAATTTAGCACCATTCGGGTTGAAATGGGATTCAGAAGAGAGTCAAATCTATAAGTATTCTATTCAAATCTATAAATGTAGTAGCATTAGCTTAACACAAAGCATTATCCTTACTAGCAGCAATAGCACATCACAAAGTGTCTTGTTATGTATTTGCTATTATGTGATAAACATAACAACAGGACCAAATGTCAATTTCGCACCTTTCCTTTATCTAGTAATGGTGATTTTTATAAGTATTTCCTTTTTACATAATGAGATTATTCTCTATATGATTAAATTAAAAAAAGATTATTATATAATAAAAACAATTTGAAATTCAATGGCAAACCTGTATAAATTTTAACATAACATAATAAATACATTTGATACAATTGAATAAAAAATTATTAAAAAAATGTATTTTTCAATTAATTATAACTAATGAAATATAAAGTTAAAAAAAAAAGGGGTTCTTTTCAACTAAATAATTATTTATAAGAACTGAGCCTTGATTCCTTTGCGTTTTAAATTTTTTTCTAAGATGACGTTTACTTCGGTGACGAAAAATGTATGTGGAACGGAAAAGGTTAAAAACTTCTGATTTGTAATATTTAATAGCCAATATTTACACGTGTTTAATGCTGCAGCACGGAGATCAAAATATTCGGAGGTATGAAATCAATCACAAAAAATACTTTGAGAAGTCATTATTTAGTTCTTTATTTATGCATTATTTAAAACAAATTTCTAAGATTTTTCGGTAATCTGTTCTAAAACAGTATAATTAAATACTATCTTCTGTCAAACAAAACGATTTTTACACTTCATAAACATTTTAAATATTATTTTTAATTTTACTTTTTTTTTGTTTTTTTGTTTTTTAAATATAAAACTTTAAATATAAACTACAAATAAATTTGTTTTTTAAATACAAGACTTTAAATATAAACTACAAATAAATTTGTTTTTTAAATACAAAAGTAAAATAAAATGAAAGTACTTGTTAACTTTGTTGTACTAATCAAATTTTCCTGTTTTAAATTCGTAAGCTGAAGCATTTTATTTAAGATTGCAACCGTTCTGCCAAGTGCATCACTTAATTATTCAAAAGATTTTGCGTTATTCGCTGGCAGAAATTTTTAATCTGATCTTAATTTTATTTTTTAAACAATTTAAATCCTCTTTCAATGGTTAAGCTTAAAATATTTGCATGCTTTATTTTTAATTTTGCTTTTTAAAATGTATCTAATATGCACCTCTTAGTAAATGTTACTTGATTAAATAAATTATAATATGCAGACTGTAATAAATAAATCATAATATTTTTAATAACAGCATATTTATCAACATATTTTTGTTGCATTCTGGTTACAGATACAATATTCTAAGGTCATTCACTAATAAAATAACAGATATATAGCAGATTCAGAGTTACCACATTGGGCCATCAGCAACTTTCTACACTACTCATACACGCTGCAATCATAATTTTAAACAAACAACCTCAGGGATTCGTACCTTCCCCTTCCTCCAATGAAAGCAATTTCTGCCCTATAAATTTGACGTGTCTATCCTGTGCGTAAATATAATAATTTTCTGTTCTGCTTTGATTGTTGGATTTCAAATCGAGCTCTTTTATTCATGGAGATGACAATAAGACTATTCAACACCCCCATAAAGGTTTCAAATTCTGACGGAATAATAGGAGTGCACTATAATAGATTTCCCTTCCTGGCGAAACACCTGGTAACGTTTAATCTGCTATAGTAAACAATGACCTTCAAAGTGACAGGCGTTTAAAAACAACAGTTTTAAATAGCAAACACTTTCACATTTCCATGAAAAAAACAAGACGTGCACATTCCAGTTCATTTTATATCTTAAGGTCAACTTTTCTGTAAAAATTAATTATAATATTTCTCTTGTATAAAACTAATATAAGAAAAAGTTAAAACTTAAAGAAATAAAAGCATTAAATCTAAAAAATGATAACAAAACTAATAAAATAAATATAAAAAAGAATAATGAAAGAAATTTAATAGATTGGGCGGATATACATGTTACAAAACTTAGAATTTAATGTACGAACAAAACGCATAACAATAATCTTAAACAAACCAAAAAAAAAGCATCGGACAACGGAAGTACCGGTTACGGAGTTCCTTGGTGGTTTTAAGAACCACAAAACCTCCACATCTTAAATTAATTAAAACATTAGCATAAAATGAAGTTTCTTGAATTAATGGAAAAAAGTATCAATAAATCCTATTCAGGCACTAAATTATGTTCAAAAATTAAAAAAAGGAAAACAGATTAAATAAAAACTCTAGAATTCCAAACGATTTTATAAAAATGCACGTGAATGAAATTTAATAAAAACATACGTGAAAGTAATTTAAATAAACCAATACGAATAGCTTGCGAAAGAAACTTTTAAAAAATAAACCAATAAACAGCATTGAAAGTGGTCCAGGGCATCGCTGACCCACTCTTTCCAAAACAATACCCATATATTTTATGGGTAATAAAACATTAACCAATAAATAATCCCATCAAATTCCAAGCACGCAAAAGATAAAATAGGAAAAAAACGAATAATAAATTAATAAGTAACAATGCTCTTCTATATTCGGTTGGAACAAACAAAAATTTAGTAATTATTGGAATCATTTTATGGAATTATAAAAATTAAAATTATTTTTTAAAACTATTCATTAAAATTATTTTTTAAAACTATTTATTAAAATTATTTTTTGGAGATTAACTGCTCGTCTTGTCTGAAAACGAATTATTTTTAACTAAAACAATAATTGATAATCATTCCACATCATTTGTAGAGATAAAAAACACTTTAGATATAATTAATTTAATTTAATAACAATTTATTAAACTTTTCATTTGCACATAACCATTCAAAATTAGTTTTAAATTCTATTTTGATAAGAAAAAATGAATTTTTAAATTAAATAGGTAAAAAAATCAAATAGGAAAAAAAAATTATAATCTTTTTAAAAAAAATATGTAATAAAATAAAGTTAAAAAGTTTGATTGAGGATTAAAGAATTAAAATAATTTTGGATTAGCATATTCGTAAATCATAAAAATGTAAATAGCTTACATATTAATATTTTGTGCTATTGTCTAAAATAAATATGCGGAAAGCTGAGAAAGAATGATGAATATTTAAAACTCTTCCGCATACTTGTCATAAATATCAAATATCTTTCGATATTCCCTTGAGAACAAAATTCCATTAACAGAGAGAAGTAGTCAAAAAAGGATAATCACATGCGATTCTTCAATGATATTATAAATATCATTAAGTTTTTTTAATTAATATCCATGAAACTTTTCTTTAAAATTGGACATTATTTAGTTCTTCACTTTGACCAAAAAAAAAAAAAAAAAAAAGGCTCATTTATGACAGGTGATTCAATTAAACTTCTCAATATTATTGATTTTTAAATACATATACATCCTACATGTGTTTCTCAGTATAAAAACAAATATCAAAATCAGCCTTCAAATCTTATTACTTAAACAGGTAAAATACTAAAATAGGTGACATTTTCCCCTGATTTAACATGCCAAACTTTCCGAGTGTCAAGTTAGAAGAAAAAAGAAATGAAAACATCTTCCCCACCGAAGCTTCAATTAACCTACATACGCCAATGGATCGTTTGATTAAAGACCTCTTTATATGCTCGAACATTTCGAAGGTCATCTTAGACATGACTTGCTTTTACTGCGCCTTTATTTATTTATTTTTTATTCTTCTTCTAAATTTCCAACAAGTAAATGTCGAATAATGAGTTACGCTTCTTCGTCGATTTGCGTTTCCTGAAATAAGATCTAGATCTTTTCATATTGATGAGATTTTGATAATGATTGTTACTTGTTTTCCCCGGAAGGCTTGAATGATGGTATAGGAAAATTGTAATTAAGTTTTGCTTTGTTTTATTAAATATCTTGCCAGTCAATGAAGATTGAAAATTGTTAATTAGTACTTCATGAATGGGTGTTATCTCGTTTGTTTCTTGAAGTCATGACATATGCTGACAATGTATTTAACAAGGAAATTTAAATATGTTCAATCAGGAAATCAAGCTGAAAGAGGTGGTTACATGTGACATAAGAATCATTTCATTTAAATTAAATTAACTGTTACTTTAATTGATTTGTGGTTTTCCCAAATAGTTAATAGAATTGCAATTTAAATCTAAAGATAGATAGCTGAATATATGTCAATTTAGTTTTTTAATTATAATTTTTAATTGCCGTTAGTTTCGATTAATAATATTTTTTACAGAAATAATTTTAAGTAAATAGGCGTTTTGTAATAGGGTGGAAAAATTTAATCTTCATTGAATAACAACGTCTAAATCGTGGTGGCTTAGGAGCAATGTTGGTTGCTAGTGAACAGAATGTTAGATTCGAATCCGCTGATAGAATGTGTTTAGTCGTTGCTTTAAGAGGCGATGAGACTTGACGACGATTGTGACAAACATGTATAACTTGTCGACGACAACAAAATAATAAGAGATAGTATGATGATACAAAATATTTTATGTAGGTGAACAAATCAGAATAAACAATTTCAAAAGTGACTACATTTAATTGCGATATTTTTATTTTCCGAGAATACTTTTAGGAGCACTTATTTATAAAAATTATTCAGAGAGGCAATATCCTCAGTTACCTGCCAGTGGGCTGTTCTTGGCATGCATTTGTGGAACATGAGGGCCATCAATGTTCAATAAAAAGTCTTTTTTTCCATAGTTTCTTTTTTGAGTTTGAGTTTTCGATTCGGAACTCAAACATAAAATGGGTAATGAGTTTGTTTTCCGACGAAAGAAGCTGTGTTTGAAGTTTTACAAGTGATGCCGTTCCGATCTATTCTTTGCCCAGGATGGGCATAATAAATATGCAGGACAGAATAGCCATCCAGCCTTTCCAGGAAGGAAAGTTCGAAGCATCCATGCCATCCCTGGATGTGTTCGTTGAAAATTACGACAAAATTGTTTCGTTGGAAATAAATTATTGGAAAATTATGGATGCAGTGAAGGAGTTCCACGTGGTCATCTCTAGGGTAACTCTAAAT
Organism: Caerostris darwini; assembly: GCA_021605075.1. NCBI lineage: Eukaryota > Metazoa > Arthropoda > Arachnida > Araneae > Araneidae > Caerostris > Caerostris darwini. Next base: position 102,458 of record BPLQ01001215.1, read on the forward strand.
CTATTACATCTGTTTCTTTCCGTTCTGGTAGCAAAGGAATTAACATAATATAAGATGCATACATAATCGCAATGGATGCATACATCGCAAACATAATATTGCAGTTTTCAATGCTGAATCCTATCAAAGATTCAGCATTGAAAACTGCAGGGGCAACGGGCAACGGGCGTACCTGTTACGGAGTTCCTAGGTGGTTTTAAGAACCACAATACCTCCACATCTTAAGATAGTTAAAGAATTTGCATAAAATGAATTTGCTTCAATTAAAAGAATGTTAATAAATAAAATAAAACAAATTAAAAGTTAGGAAAAACATCTCTTGCTTGAGAACAATTAAAGCAAGAGATCGAAAAAGCTAAAGCTTCAGGTACAATTAGGGGAAAACTGCAATATTATGTTTGCGATTCTCCTTTCCTAAATGTATTTTCTGGACTACTAAGAGGAGGTACATGTTCTAAAGTAATGAGACTTTTTTCACATCTTATGTTGAACATTGGTGGTCTCGTGTTCCACTTATGCATACCACGAACAAGCCACTGACAGGCGATGAAAGGGAATATTCTTTTTTGGGAGGATTTTGAGGGGTAACTGCCCCTAAATGCCATCCCGAATTATAAAAATATCGAAATTAACTGTAGTCACTTTTGAAATTCTTTATTCTTGTTTTTTCACCGACATAAAATATTAAAAAATATTTATACATTTATATATTTATTATACTAAGGTACAAATATATAAAAAAATAAAATACTAAATGTATAAATATTTATACCTTTCTATTCCCTTCTACCTTTCTATTCTATTTTTCTATTATAATTTTGTTGTCGTTTTGGGAAACCAAACAAGATTCTAATTCCATATTACACATTATGATCCTAAATATTTTTTTAACTTTTTGTACTAATTTGATTTCTTTTCCAATGCTCTAATTAAATATTTTTTTTCCAACTAGAGTAATTTATCATATTTAAATTCTTAGAAGATTTCCAAATATTTTTTTTATATACTAAAATATATATATTTAAAATAACTCATTACATATCATTTTAATCGGACAAAAAGTTGCGAAGCAGCAAAAATGACATTAAACCTCAAATTTATTATTTTAATATATTCTTATGTAAAAAAAAAATGTTTTAAAGTAAAAGGAATTTTTTTTCAGTTGCTTGAAACATTCTCTCACATTTTTCCTAGTAATAACTTTTTGTCTTTATCGGTAAGAAATTAAAAAAAAACAATAAACCAATAAACACAACTGAAGATCTTGTTCAGCAATTATTATTTTTGTTGGTCATGTCATAATAAGATAACACAACAAACAACTAGGCCACTTTGGAATGTTGGGAAACATAAAACCAAAACGCCGATAGGTACCCAATAGCAAAATATTAAAAACAACAATCCCTTGTTTTTTAAACGCTTCTTCAATTGCAGCAGAAACATGACACACAAAACTAGCAAGGTCATATTGTAGATCTGCCTTAATTCATCCGGAGACCCACCACTAAATCACACACAAAAAAAATATTACGTTTCAAAAATTAATGAAAACAATTTTTTAAAATATGAAGCGGAACCTAACAAAGAAAACATTTCGAAACTTTTAACTGCACTTCACTTCATTTCATTTCACTGAACACGATGTATCGGGTCACGACGGAACCTCGACATTGAAGAACGGGTGAACCGTTCGTTATCAAAGATGATGGATTTTGATGGTTGAAGTTTGTTCTTTATCTACAAGCACTAGCTAGTATTATTTGCACATAGAAACCCTTTCCCTTTTTCTTAATTAGCACTTCCTTCTGATTTTTAAAACATCCCTCACGTAATAAAAATCGTTTTATGTCTTTTATGGCATGGAGTTTCTAGTTTGTTGGGAAATTGAAAAGATTGATAAAATCTCGTTGTCCACTTTTGAATCCGTTGTTGTCAAGATTCATTAACTGGTGTGTAATTTTTATTTTATTTCGTAACTAAAATATTTTTATTCCGTTTAAAACAATAATTGGAAAAATATCTTTCTGAAGAAAGATAAATCTGAAAACATTTTTCTTTCTTCAGTCCTATCTGACGCTTGACATTGTTCAACATAGAAGGTTTGAGTTTGTATTATTTGATGAACTCAACTCGATATTTCATTTTATATTTGAACTTTTACAAAATGCATTTATTCATAAGAAAATTAAGAACAGGCTCCACTAGCTTATGAAATTCGCAAGTCCAACAAAAAAAAAATCATTGCAAATTATAACATATCTATATTTCATTTTTTAGTATATAATAAAAAATAAAATCAAATCAAAAATATAATGTAATGAAAAAGAGACAAGAAAAATTTGATCCCTATTATTACATTAATTTATTGAGTTTTTTAATATTTGGTTAGATTTTTGCATCAGCAAGCACAAAAGCTGTAGCTTTTTGTTTATTTTATTTTCATTTATTTATGTTGATATACATACCTAAAAATGTTTGTTTGAAAATACATGCAGATTTAAATTGGCATGTACATTTTGATGCATTATTTAATAACCACGTTTACGTTGTTGTTTGCAATTATAAAATGGAATCTGTTTTTTGCAATTAATATCGTAGCGAAAAAAGTGAGCAAGTACGGATCTCGTACCCAAGCTATTATGTCATTAGAGAGTTTTTGCATACCGTACGTTAGTTACCGTAGGACGTCCGTTAGCGTTTTCTCCCTACCGCGCATGCTCAGTTTCCTATGAGCATGCGCGCTAGGGAGAAAAAGCTAACGGACGTCCTACGGTAACTAACGTACGGTATGCAAAAACCCTCTATTAACAATGGATCTGATTTTCCAATCTACAATAAAATATTAAACTTCAATAAAACGTTTTTCTACTACATATTTTTTTTATTAAACTAAAACCAGGTTGTGTTCTATATATTAAACCTTTTTACAAAATCTAAAAATATATCAAATATATTTTTAAGTAAAATGAATATAGGAGAAAGTGAACAGTGGTCTATACATCTCTGGTTTAGAATGAAGTATATAAAAATTAAGATTAAAATTAGTAAAAGAAATGGCAGATAAGAAGTTTATTTTTTTAAAACACTTGTGAACAGTAGACAATTATAACTTTAATTATTCATTATTAATTTTTCATTTCATTTAAATAATTAATAAAAAGCAAACCTTCAAATTTTTAAATTTTTAAACTCAGGAATTAATTAATTTTTACATTTCCAATTATTCATTATTTTTTCTCTAATGAAAGTTAAATGCAGTAAAAGAGAACTTTTTTTAAAATTTAGAAAAAAATTTATAATTATGGAAGTATATTTACATACTATAAATATACTTCATTAATTATGGAATAAATATACTATATTCCATAATTATTAATTAATCTTTTTATATATTTATATTTTATCTATTTCCAAATAATAATAATAATAATATGTAATTAAAAATTTCGTTATTTTAAGGAAATTAACTATTTCGTATGAGGTCACAAAAAAATCGGGTCTAAAAAATATGAAATATGGGTCCGATGTATTTAAAAATAAAAAAAACTCATTAATTTCTCCAGAATTAGAAATCATATCTTAGAAGGACTTGTTGCTTAGATTTAAAAGAAGTTAATTTGATTCACTGGATTTTTTTTTTTACTAAAATACATCAAAACCCATATCCTTAGACCACCATGGAAGATAAAATCCTGTTAACAACAAATAAAACATAAAAATGTTTTCCGTATTTTATTTTAAGTTTATTTTATTTGTCACAATTTTGGCAAATCTTTATAACTGTCACTTTTTTCTTATCGGAAAAACATTTTTCCTATATTAATCTTTTGTTAAAAAGTCGAAGAAAAGGAAAACAAGTTTCCTCAATCTGATGAAAACCTCATTTTTCTACAATTTATAGCATTTTTTAACCTTTTTTTATGTGATCTAAATGTTTACTATCTTATTTTTTCCCTGTACTCATCATCTTTTTTTTATATTTTGTTTTGTCTTTTTTTTAACGTAAGTCCCTTTTCAGAAAGTTGTAAGTTTTTAATAAAATGGTTTCTTGGTATAATCCTGACGATCCTAAATATTAATAGTATCGTGATTTCTTATTTCTAATTTCCTTATAATCAGCCACCTTAATTTTCCGCAATATTGTTTCTGTATTTGCTTCCTAAACAATCTCAAGCTATGCACATTTAAAAACAATAAAATAAGATTTTTTTCAATAAGAATAACCGGATTGTTTAAATGTTAAAAAGTAAATTAAATTTAACCAAAATACCATTATTATTAAATGCAGTTGTATTAAAATTAAAGATAAATTAAAAATATTCAATTTCTTACTACAAAAAAAATATATATATATATATCTTTAATGTTTAGTAAATAAGTAACCTGTGTTAAAGAATTGTTTTTAAAAAATGTTTCTTAAGAATTTTTTATTTGATGATAAAAAATTGAAATATTAAAAATGATTTATAAAATACTACTGTTAAAGAAAAACAAGATGTTGACATTTTTTGAGATTTAAAATAATATCTTAGAAATAATAGGCTACTTAATAAGTTTAAAGTTGGTAGTTAAAATTTTTGTCAAAGTTTCATTTACTTTAGATGATGGGAAATGCGTCTTACCCCATAGTTTGAGAAGTGGCTGATACTTTTAGTCTGCACATCAATTTGCTATGGGTGTTACCTTAATAAGAAATATCACTGCATAGTTTAGACATCTGATTTTTTCCATCTAAAAACATTAATTTAACTAAAGTTTTATTTCCACCTCTTAAAATCGGCAATTTCTTATAAATAGGAGGCTAATTATTAGTAGTTTTGAAGATAGCAATAATTTTGCTTTCCTTCTTCTTCATAGGCGAAACAGCCCCATGGTGGTCCAAGGCTGTCTGCTTACGGGCAGATTTCGAGACAAGAGATGTTTTCTTTTTACGGGATGGAGTTGTCAGCCCTATGTCCTGACATATGAATCTACAGTTTAAAGAGGATTCCAAACAACTACTACAAACGTCCATCGGTACCGAAACCGGTACTCGAACCCGAAGCCTAAGGCATCGAACGCTAGTCACTCGGTCATCAGGCTTCTTTTTTTTTTAGTTATTCTGTAAAATTTGATAACAATGATATTAAATAACGCTTTCAAATGTAGAGGTTAAAATCTCAGTTTGCATTTGAATTCATATCGTTTGTTGTATCGTAACTGTAAAAAAAATGGAATAAACCCGGAGCACCAGAGTTCTAGCCACTCGGCCATCAGACCCGTAATTTAGTTTACCCTAAAATATTTTTTGTTAACGATTCATTTATCTGATAAGCATTTGTGTATAGGAAACACTTCGTGCCCCACAGTTTGAGAACCACTGGCCGATTGATGGTTTCACTGTTAATTTGCATATCAATATACTATAGTGAAACTTTTAATTAGTAGCAAATATAACTTAAAAACCCTGTAATACATATGATTTATGTATTCAAATATGTTACAAATATGCATTTTTTTTATCCGCTTAAAATTGGTAATTACTGACAAATAAGAGACTTACTATTAATAATTATAATATTCGTCAAAAATCATTCTTGATTAATGTTTCACTTACTTAAGAAGATTCAGCTTCTGTGATTAGGAAGTAAGTTTTGCTCGACAGTTTGAGAATCACTGACTGATACTTTCACTATTAATTTGCATCGATATATGTTACAAACGGAAAACCTTTAATTAGTAACAAATATCACTGTATAACTTAAAAGCCGCCTAATACACTTGATTTATGTAAAATATGTATATGTTTGGGGCCTGAAGGCCGACTACTAGCGCTCTGATGCTTGGTGCCACAGACTTCAGATTCGAGTAGGAATCTACTTGAAACAGTAGGTCCCAATCTAATATGACTGTAGAGTGTTGGCCATAGGACTGACAACCCTATCCGTAAAAAGATACATCTCCTGTCTAGAATTCTGCCAGTAAGCAGACGGCCCTGGCCCACTATGTTGCTGTTGTGCCACTGATGATGATGAAAATATGTTACTTTAACTAAATTAAATTTGGCAATTTCTTACAAATAAGATAAGTATTAGTAATTTGGAAGTTCATCATATTAATTATATTTATGAAAAAATATTTTTGGATGTTTCATTTACTTAAGATTTCATTTTTAAGGGTAGGAAACCCATCAGTTTAGAGCCCATTGGTTGACACTTTAACGACTTGTTTACACGTCAATGTGCTATGGGAAAACCATTATCTGTAAGAAATATGAGGGGAAAACTTAAAACTTCATAAAGGAAAGCCGATTTTATCCCTTAAAATACATTATTTTAACCAAGCTTGTCTGTTCCTCACAAAGCTCTTACTTGTTTGGCCTTCAGAGGATTAATTGAGGGTTGGTGTCGCTTTCAATTATAGATATTTTTCACCTCTGCAACTGTAGCCTTGGACAAAATGTCGTGGTATCCAAAGGATAAATGAAAGTTCCTGAAAATTTGATGGATCAATTTTTTTATTGTACTTAAGTATTTCTATCAAATAACAATAAACAATGGCAGATATAATAAGAGATGAATGTTTAGATGCCTTAAAAATGATAACTATTATGAACCTATATATTAAGAGTTTGATGTCATGATTTTGGCATTTTTTTAGGTGAAGTATATTATAAGCTCCATTATTTATTCTTAATAAATAGAAAATAATGATTGTGCTCTACAAGGAATAAATAGAAATTAATGATTGTGCTCTACAAGGAATAAATAGAAATTAAGGATTGTAATTGTTTTCGTCAAAGTGTTGAGTAGAATTTTGATAACTACTTTTTGTTAGCAATAGTTATGAAGATAAGAAATTTCAAAATCAATTGTTTTAGCTGTCATGAAGGATAAGTGATAAGCATAACTTCACGTATAAAATAACTCTATACAACAGAAAACATTTTTTTGCTAATCGAATATTAATAACTCTGTACAACAGAAAACATTTTTTTGCTAATCGAATATTAAATCCATTAAAAAAATAAAAGAATGAAGGATTCCATTAACACTCCTAAAAAGCACTTCTAATCGTTAAAGAGGGTAAGCCAAAACGATTGAATCAATTACAAATTCTTAGAAAAATTTTAAGAAGATTAATAAGATACTTATAAATGTATTTACAAAAAAAAATCAACGTGAAACATTTATAAAGTATGTACAAAAACCTTTAGGAGCCTGATGTCTGAGTGACTAGCTTTCTGGTGCTTGGTGCTACAGATTCCGAGTCGAGTCTCGGCGGTGCCATGGATGCTTGTAGTATAATGCACATTACACCGGTCTAATTTGACTGTTGGGCTGACAACTCTATCCCATAAAAAGAAAACGTTTTCTGTCTAAAAATCTGCCAGTAGACAGACGGTAGTGGCCCACCATGAGCTTTTGCGCCAATGAAGAATAAGAAACAAATATTTATGTATTTCTTACAGTTTCTTTCTTTATATCATCCTAGATAATCAAATTATTGCGATTAATAATTAACATAATTATTTTAACATACTCTTTAATTTAAATAAAAAAATTACATAAAAGTTTTTGACTTATGAAAATTTTCGACGATAAAACAATAAGAATACTACAGTTTCACAATGCACTACTACAATGCATTCTCACTTTCCTCCCAAAGTGATATGCTTTGCAATAACTACTTTGAAAAACGAGTAGACTAGGGGGAGACTGTCACAAAAATCTCGTATCGTCACTCAGTTTGTCTGATTAGATTTTTTCCAGATTTTTTTGGATAACAAATGCAAATATAGGGCATTTACTCCTGTAAAATATGCATCCTGACTTTCTAAAGTGATATGCGTTGCAATCACTACTTTGAAACTCCAGTGGATGCTACGCTATATCTACTAAAGGAAATGATAGATTTGTGGATGTACCCTGATAAAAAAATGCCCAATTTGTTTCAATAATATTTTTAATATAATATATATAATTAATATATATATAAAGTAATATATATTATATATATATATATATATATATATAATATTTAATATAATATATTTAATATATATAATTTCAATAATATAATAATTTTCCAATAATGTTCAAAAAACTGATTTTGAGTGAAAAAATTCATCTGAATTTCATATCATGTCTCAATCTAAAGTTAATGAAAAATTTAGTATTAATCGAATTTTCGTTTATTTTAAAACGCAACAAAATCAAATAGTTAAAATTTTCATTTCTCTTTCATTTTAACTGTAAATTTAAAATATAAAAAGTTTTCATAGTAACAGTCGCTTATGGCGAAAGTTAAAACCTCAACAGTCCTTTAAACTTTGCTACATATTAAACACATAAACATATGTATTCTTAAAAATATAAAAAAATTAATAAAAACATTAAAAACACAACTAAATTTTGAAATTTATTCAATTTTATAAAAAAAGTCAATTTAATGTTAACTAAACTTTTATGAATCTTGTGTAAAACTTGTGCGAAGTCCGAAGATTTTGCAAAGATTGTTCCGACTTGTGCAAAGATTTTTCTTTGTTACATATGAAAGGGAGTTTCTTTGTATACTTTAAATGGATGGGGTTAATTTAAAGCACAAGGTCACTTATATGAAACAAATTACTATTGTGCATCTTTTACTTTTTACCGGATTACATACATTTGTCACAAGATAAGATCATTATGTTGGTTTACGTCGTCAGTCGCTCTGTATAAGCAATACGATTTATCATTTTTAGAGGAGTGGCAGAAGGATTCGTAAGTCAAAGGTTATAGGCGCATTATCTCAATAACTGTCCCAGATGTTGCAACTGATTTAATGAAATTTTATTTAAAAATGATACCACATTTTCTGTTACAATTTTTCCGGCGTATCTCTTGTGAATTTCGAACGATTGTTTAGTTTCGCAAAGCAAATAAACTTCAATTATTAAATATTTCTGTATTTTAGTACATATAAATAATTTTTAAACTAATGCGTAGGTATGAAAGTGTAGATTTTAGAACTCTATTGAAGCTGAAACGATGATTACAGGGTGTTTATCTTTTACTGAATATCGATGGATCTTGTATTACACTGATGTATGCCACATGCAACCCAACAGGGCTGGAGATAACTTCTGCGTTATTGCGTGTTGTATATTAGCAAATCCAGAAACCTCCCATCAGGCAACCTTATTGATCGATACTAAACACTTTACACACATTGTTACAATCGCCATCAAGTCTAATCGATTTTTAAAGCAGCGACTGCAACAAAAGTCACCATTGGATTCCTTGTGTTCCACTGATGTATGCCACAAGCAGTCCAATTTTCTCGAAATAACTTCCCCATAATTGTGTGTTATATGTTAGAAAACTCATAACGCTCCCATCAGGGAACCTGACTGATCGATACTAAACGCTTTACACACATTGTTACAATCGTCATCAAGTCTAATCGATTTTGAAAGCAGCGACTGCAACAACAGCCACCATTGGATCCCTTGTGTTCCACTGATGTATGCCACAAGCAGTCCAATTTTCTCGAAATAAATTCCCCGTAATTGTGTGTTATATGTTAGAAAACTCATAACGCTCCCATCAGGGAACCTGACTGATCGATACTAAATGCTTTACACACATTGTTACAATCCCCATCAAGTCTCATTGATTCTGAAAGCAGTGACTGCAACAAACGCCGCCAATGGATCAGAACTAAAGCCCGCTTGCACTCTAGCTCCACATACTACCACTGAGCCACGAGTCGTTTGATTTCCCTGTTCCAGTACGATAAATCTGTAGGCTGAAATGTCCGCCCATTGAGCTCAAGTTAGTAGGTAAGAGAGCAAGATCGCACCAAATGCCCTACATTTCTAATAGCCTTATGCTACCTTTCGATTAGCGAATAACTTCAGATAAAAAATGCCCAATATTTGAAAACAACAACAATATTTTTAAGCAGAAAGTTTTTTCAGGATATTCAGTTAAACATTTTTTAATTCAGATTTCATTTTTTTTTTTTAATTTTTAATTTTCTGTTTTCTTTGGCACTTATTCACCTACAGAGCCGATTAGAGTGTTTCTCTGAAGTGGTGCTTCTATCACATCCGAGAGCAGCTCTTCAGGCTATGGACTACCCATGTTCCTCTAGATCCAAAAATATTGATGACCGTGTGAACCTACTGGCACGACTTTCGCATCAAAATACAGTAGTCTTGCAGTGGATTCCGGGCCACTGCGGAATTGAGGGAAACTATGCCGCTGACTTCCTAGCAGAAAAGGGCGCCTGTGTTTTACAGCTAAATAATCACTAGTTGGCCTATTATTCCGTTAAGATAATTAAAAAGACTCTTAGGTGCTCCTTCTTTGAGGATGATGCCCTAGAAACGGTCACAAGCCCTGGCACGATCATATTCATAATATCCTTGAATGGCCTAGAGCAGGGGTCGGCAACCTTTTGAGTCGGAAGAGCCAAAAATGACAATTTACAAAATTTCAAAGTTTTAAAGAGCCACAAAATTTTTTCTTGCCAACAATAAATAACAAGTGGGCTGAAAAGTTCATAGGCTGACACATAGATGGCACTACTAGTATTAAATCCATACGATTTTTAGTTAGCCCAAACCTTCAAAAGGCACGTGTACATATTTGATAGCTGTTCACTATTAGTATGTGAGTTATAGCATTTTTAGTGTTCATCACGTGCAGTCCACTAGACTGACTGTCGATTGGATTCCGGTGTGAAATGATGGAGCCATGTTTCATCCATTCTCACATATCGACGCAAAAATTCGGGTTTAATACTATTGAACAGCTCCAAACACTGCTTAGAATCATCAATTCGTTGTTGTTTTGGGTCGATTGTGAGCTCGAGTGGCACCCACTTTGAACAGAGCTTTCGCATATCCAAATATTCATTTACGTTATGTTCAACACGTTCCGTTGATATCTTTAGGGTCTCAGCTATCTCAATCAACTTCACTTTACGGTTATCAGAAATTGTTTTGGGGACTTTTTTGATGTTTTCACCGGTAACAGCCTCTTTGGGGCGTCCACTGCGTGCATCGTCCTCGGTGCTCATTTCGCCTCGTTTAAACTTAGCAAACCCCTTCTCTACGGTGGTTTTTTCCGGTGCAAAGTCCGAATAATGTTTATCGTGCCAAGCCTTGGCTTCAATAGTATTTATTTTTTTTCGCCAAGCAGAAATGCTTTATTAACCCACGAAATTCCTTTTTATCCATTTTTTCAAACTAACAAAAGTTGCTTCACTAAAAATGATATAACTCACGTACTAATATTGCAACAGCTGTCAAATTTATACACATATCTTTTGAAGGTTAGAGCTAACTAAAAATCATATGGATTTAATACCAGTAGCGCTGATTTAATAATACTAGCCCACCTGTTAATACTCGCATAAATAAAGTTTTTTTATAAATAAAAAAAAAACTAATCTATTTATTCATAAGAAAAAATATCTATTTATTCATTATATCATTCTATTTATTCATTATTAGATAACTTATTATTTAAGTAAAAATTTACTATTTAAGTGAAAAATTAAAACAATTAAACATTTACTTACAACACTAACTGTAACTTGTAATTTAACAAACAATTGAACAAACAAATTCAATGGGAGCATTGGCTTTGCATGGTTTTAGAAAGTTTGGATAAATTTGGCTCATAACTTGTTGCTTTAAGTTTTAAACACGACTCTAAATTTTCATTTGTTAGTTGGCTTCTTACTTTACTTTTAATTATATTCATGCAAGAGAACGCTAGCTCGCACGAATATGTCGATCCAAAGATAGTCAGTACTCCAAATGGCAACTTCTTCACCTCACTGTAGCAATCTGGAAGACTATTCCATGCGTCGAATATAAGTGCCTCAACTCGCGGCATTTCTTTTAAAGTTGTCCACTTTTGTTGCGTTACGTACATACATTTCTGAACCTCCAACTCTGTAAATTTTCCACTCCACAAAGCTTTACTTTTTAAATCGATCAATTGCATTTCTAGAAATCCAGTATCAATTCCAAATGGCTGAATGTGGATTTCGTTACTATTTGTGTTGAGAAGATTTACTATGAATGCTAGAATGGTTTTGAATTGCTCAAATCTGTCAGCAAATTCATCTTTAATTTTTTTTTATAACTGTGCTGAAGTACCTCCTGTCAACAGTTGCACTAGTTTTATCACGATATTGCTTTAGAAATTGAAAATGAAGTAATTTACCGCTCTGAATATCTTCTGCAAAAAGAATTAATTTTTCTTCAAAACAAACCAATTCTTCTACCAAAACATAGGATGGGTTTCCCTTTCCTTGCAGTTTTAGATTCAGCTAATTTAATTTCGCTGTGATATCCATCATAAAGTAAAATTTTTGCAACCATTTGTAGTTCTCTAATTCAGGGTGATTAATGCCTTTTTCATTTAGGAATGTATTTATTTCATTCAAATTTCATTTATTTCACAAAGCAAAACGTTTCAACACCTTACCTTTGGAAAGCCATCGCACTTTATTGTGAAGTAGGAGGTCGGAATACTGAGTCTCCATTTCGTTTAAGAATTCTTTAAACTGACGATGGTAGAGTGCTTTTGACAAGATGCTGTTAACAATCTTGATTACCAAATTTATGACCTCAACTATTTCGGCCGGAAATGTTTGGGTACAAAGCGCTTCTTGGTGTATTATGCAGTAACGTAAGAATTTCGTGGTTTATTTTGCTCTGAAGAATCGTTATTTCCCCTTTATTTTTTCCTGTCATACTTCTGGCTCCATCAGTTGCTATTGAAACGATTTTATTTAAATCGATCTTATTGTCTTCAAGGCATTTTTGCACAGCATTCGCTATATCTCCCCCTCTAGTTTGTCCCGAGAGCGGTAGCAATCCTAGAAGTTCTTCTTTTGGACCTTGGGAAGACATATACCTGACAAAAAGGGCAACTTGTGCCGTGTCTTTTATGTCGCAAGACTCATCTATAGCAAGTGATATGACAGAAAGAAGTTGAATATCTTCCACCTGCAAATATGTTACATTTGAAGGCATTTTAGCTATTCTATCTTGTACTGTTTTAGCGGATGATGGCAAATCTTTGATTTTTTTCAAGATTTCTGGTTGGTTTTTGAAATCACGAAACAGTTCTTCAGATGCACGTATGAAGCAATCTTTGACATACTCACCATCTGCGAATGGTTTGCCTTTTTTTTGCAATTTCTAGTGATACCGCGAAGCTTGCTAGATTAACATTACTTGTAAATTGCGCCCAGTTACTTAACATGGAACTTGATTGCTGTTTTTGTTTTTGGAACTCGTCGACAGCTTTTTTTCGTTCTTCGTCGGCTGGATATTTACTAGGAAACTAAGTATATTTTTTAGTGAAGTGTCTCTCTAAATATGATTTCTTATTGCGTGCGTTTTTCGTGGCAAATGAGACAAGTCGGAAGGCCATCAGAGTTGCATATGAAAGTGAACGATTCCGTCCAATCCCGATTGAATTCTCGATGTTCATCTTCAGTTCTTTTTTTTTTTTTTTTTTTTTTTTTTTTTTTTTTTTTTTTTTTTTTTTTTTTTTTTTTTTTTTTTTTTTTGTAGATGCCATGCTTGCGGTAAAGCTGTAATAAAGGATCTTTAAAATTATTATTTAGGTATCGAAAACAGCAGATTACAAATTTTACAATTATTCGAGCACAGTCGGAGTAACTAAATAAAAGCACAAAAATAAAATCGCGCGAGGTGCGAGAGAGAGAGAGAATCGAGTAAGAAACCAAAACCATCGTTTCAGTCCACCAGAACCAAGGCGAAAATAACCTTTGATCTTGAAAAGCGGCGCCGAGGGGGAAAGCAACCGTTTGTCTGGGAAGAAACTAATAGCAAGCGCATTGTTTATTAATATTAAGTATGTATCGTGGAGTTGCGGCTGCTGGGAAGAGAAATATCATAATCAAAATTTTGAAGATCTTTGAGGACCTGGTTATTGGAATGAGAAACAGAATCATAGAACTTTGTTTCTTTGAGTGCGGTGAAAAGCGATTACAAGTGGCTGAGAGATAGAATCGGTGCCTAATCCTCGTTAATCGATTCAGAACGATTTTTAAATGCTTTTTTTTTATAAAATAAATAATATTTGCTTATGGATCCAAAGAGCCGCAGCTTCACATCCAAAGAGCCGCATGTGGCTCGCGAGCCACAGGTTGCCGACCCCTGGCCTAGAGACAAATTAGTGGCATTGCTAAGACTTTTCTATGGTCACGATTGCCACCGCAAGCATCTTCGCAAAATTAAACTGTCTCCTGACCCTCTCAGCCATCTGTGTGATAGCCAGGAAGAAATGGATATGTTTCTGTTCTACTTAAGTTGGTGTATTAACTAATGTCATTTGTTTCTAGGTACTTTTTTTATACCTGTTGTCTTGTAAACTTTCCATTGGGGAAAAAATTATGTTTTCTTTTACTATCATTGATATGTACTTAGATTTTCTAAGAGATTTCTAAGATTTTTCACACCTGGTACCTCCTGTTTCAGGTAGTATGAACCCTAACAGTAAAAAAAGGGGATTCTTGCTCTTCCAACAATCTTTCAGGGTCAAGTGCTTCCCACCTGCTTGTTGTACAAGACAACTCACCAAATAGTCCTTCTGTTAAAGCAAGGAGCTTACATAATTGCCCTAATCTCCATCAAGTCTCCTTATTTAGTAAAGCAGAGTCTGCATAAGTAAATTCCCACCAAAAAGGGAAGAGTTAGCTTCCACGCATTTTATACCAAAGACAAAAATTTTCAGCCACCTCTAAGCAAATTCAGGTTTTTTATTGACTGAAGAATAAATTTTCGGCATTTAGCGGAGATTTGATATCGAGACATTTGATGAAATTCAAATTGAAAGCAATCATGGTAACAGGGAAATATATAGCAATCATGGTAACGAGGAAAGTATGAAACAATCATGGTAACGGGGAGAATATGAAGTAATCATGGTAATCTCAAATTGAAAGTAAACATGGTAACGGAGAAAATATAACAAGAGAGCATGCTCCCAATTGGCTGTTATTCTATGCCTTAATATTTTAGTATCCGGTGGAAATCCACCCTATCCCATGCGCGTAGCATATTCAAACCTGCACCCTCTAACACTGTGTCACCTCTCTGTCTGTGTGTGCAATTTTTAAAAATTTAAACAAGAAATTCATCTAACAAAAAAAAATCTATTCAAACAATATTTCAGAAATTAAGTAAATAGCAATAGTAGCAATTATTCTTTCGCGGAATTAAATTCATTTAAAAGTCTCGTATACAAAAAAAAATCACAGCTATTAAATGTTTTATTTTATAGCTTCAGTGCTTTTCTGTGGGTTTTAACTAATTATTGATAGTTTTGTGCATATTTTCTCCTTAAAAAAGAAAATTTCCTGTTCCATTTTGAAAACAGGTTTGGTTTGTCGCTCTACGGTCCTTTTGTGCACACTTCAGGCTAATTAAACCGGTACCTACAGTTTAACGTGGATTCCGAACCACTGACAAACTTCCATGCCACAGCCAGGATTCAAATCTGAAGTCTGTGGTACTGGCTCTAGCCAATTGGCCATCAGGCTGCTTTTGAAAACAGGATTAAAAAATAGCTATTTAAGAACTATTGAAAAAGAAATTAGATTCGCTGATTGCGAAGTTTGAAACTTAGTTTTTGATTCTGATTAAATTATTCAAACTAAATTAATATGAGAAACCTCTTCTTCTTCTTCAAAGACGCAACAGCTCTATGGTTGCCCAAGGCTGTCTGCCTACTGGCAGATTTCGAGACATGAGACATTTTATTTTTACTGGGTAGGGTTGTCAGGCAGTTATTCTTTCTCAAAATTAAATTCATTTAAATGTCCCAATGCTCTATAGTCATATGAGATCTGGACCTACGGTTTAAAGTATATTCAGAACCACTACAAAAATATATGGCCCGACCGGAACTCGAACGCAAAACCTGTGTCATGGAGCGCCAGGGAGGTGGTCACTCGGCCATCAGTCCCCGAGAAACCTCAGTAATATAAAAAAAAAGATGAAAATTCTGGAATATACTTATTGATTAGAATTTAATAGAATATATGAACTAAGCACAAAACATTTTGGCAAAAGAATGGAATTTTAAAATGTAGGTAAAAAAACCGTAATAAAGGTCTTAACAGAAATTGTCCTCCATTTCTTCTACAGAAGCAAATCAAATAACTTTTCATTCGGGAAAACCTCATAAATAACTTAGTTTGCTCGATGCTTAACAAGATAAATAAGGATTAAAAACATTGTTAGCAAGATAAATTTTAGTTCACTTAACACTATAAAGACTCTAATATACAACAGACATGCTTTATTAGAATGTCGAATGAAATAAATTTCTTTTCTTAACAGTTTTTCACATAAATTATTGGTTTTTGAATAGATCTATTGTTTAATCACTTTCTGCGCGAAAAACTGAGGATTACAAACTGGTGTTTCCGGAAGTATTTCCTTGAATTGTCCTTTCTTTTATAAGTGAAAATGACCTAAAATAATATTTCACTATCCGTCGTCTGTCCCAGTCTTTTAATCTCGATTATTTATGTCATTTACATTCTGGACAGTACATCTTGTTGAATGAAGCCACACCCATACATTACTGTAAAGGGTTTTTCTTTAAACATTAGAAGTTAATCTCAAACGAAGTCAAATGATTTCTTTTTTGTGTGTGACTAAACCTAAGTGTCCTGCACTGCGGGACAGACATCCCATGAATAATCTACTCATAGATGGAGGAAAAGGGAGCAGCTTTTGTTGAGATGGAACTCGTAGGTAGAAGTCTGACTTGGTTCCGTAACGCTTTTACAGTCATATGAGACCGGGACCTGTGTGTTATTATGGAAGGAGGGAAGGGGGGCATTTTCTGTTGTGATTGAGCATCCGTAGGTAAAAGTCTGACTTGGCTCCGTGTCGCTGAAGAAGGAGGGCATATATCGTATGGCAGACAAAAAGTTTATGTATCGTATGGTAGAAAACCTAGAAAATTCCCACCAAGTAGTCAGGCTAAAGATGCAAGAGGCTGAACATCAAAAAAGCCATCGAGTCCCCTTTTTTTTTAAAAACAGTGTCTATAACAGAGCCGCCTGCGGATTCAATCTCAGCCCTAATGCTCACCAGCGGCTCACATTGCCACTGAGCCATGAGTTGGTCGACCCAAGATTTAAAATAAATAAATAAAATGCATCCCGCATGGTCTTGGTGTTTTAGAAAAAAAGCATTTTAAAATTCCTTTTGGGAACACTTTGGTCAATAGAGGATGCAAACATGCAAATAGGTTAACAGTCAGAATAACTGCATTAATGGGTAAAGCATGTAGTATCACATTCTTGCAATAGCTTAAAACTCAATGAGTTTAGTGTATAAGGTATCCAATTAATTCATTAAATACCTTTTTTAATGTGCAGGCTTCTTTGATACTTTGGGAATGTTTCAACTGCATAAAAAGTTAGCTGGAATGTTTGGGTGTATTCTTTAAAGCTGTCTATGAATTGTCTTGTAAGCAAGGGAAGATAATTCTTTCTCATGAAGAAATTCACTGGAATGAAAGGGGCTTTCTGAACTCTGGAATTCTCAAGGACAAAGAAAGATTGTGCAAAAGCACCTCTGGAAACCCCTAAAAAATTGTTTCACAGCAGGTAAGATGGGAAGACACGTTTTTTATTTATTACTTTCACTCTCTGGGCTTTACTTTTGACAGCCTCACGTATCACTGGATCAGTGGGGTTTTTTGACGAGTTTTTTTATCTCGACTCTTTTTTTATTTTCTTTTACTTCATGTACTATCTGAAAGAGTTTCCGTTTTAATATTTTTTTAATTGATAAAGAATTGACAGGAAGGAAAAAAAGGTTATGTTTGGAATTTCCTGTAACGTTCTTCAGGTTTTGAGTCGGCTGTTTTAGAATTTTATTTTTTTAGATAGATCTTTGTCTACCTCTATCTGTATAGGTCCGGCTTTTTTAGAAAAATAGACCAGGTCAGACCATCATGATAGGATAAAATAAAAGGTGGAGAAGTGTTGCTTTACGGGAATAATGGAAAAGAAATATAATTCTCAGTGTGTTTCCAGCAGTAAAAGAAAGTAAATTTGCGAGTTCAATTCAGAAATGCTCAGAATTGTGAAGGTCGTATGACCTCACAGTAAGAATACTCATACCAAGGCTGCACAAGAATTAATCCACAGCATTAATTAGGAAGCGCATATGCCTACATTTATTTGTATTAAAGAATAAATAAAATATTTTAATAAAAATACAAACAAAGAAATGGATGCATGATATTGTACTAATTTAATAAGGGTTTTAAAATTTGTTTCAATTTTTATAGTTACCAAACACAAAAAGGAGGAGTAAATAAGTTTTTATTCATTTAATTGAAAAAAAGTTTTAAAATGTTTGTTCACAAATCTGTGTTGATCCAAACAGACTTGAGTATTGTACTGTTAAGCAATAATCACATCTACTGTCTTTGGCGCAATTTTAAAATGCAACATGCTTCAGACAATAAATACTATGCGGACAAAAAAAATGCATGGATCCAAGCTATACTATTGACGAAATATGCCATTGGTCCCCAAAATGGGGTTACTCGTACTTTAAAAGGTACATAAAGTGTCATTTGGAGATACTACAAAGACCTTGGAAAGAATAGTGATAAAATATGAATTTAAAGATAAATGTCATCATAGGTGAATAGGATTGCAAACCTCACTAGTCATCCTCATTGGTGAGTAGTATTGAAAACAAAATATCGAGATTTAGGAGGATCAACAACAAATGCAGTCTTACCATTTGGTTATGAATGCATGTGTTAAATAGCGTTTTTTGCACCGACAGCAATTAAGCCTAAACATTGAAATAAATTAGAGTTAGGACCAGATCTTCGAAGTACATTAACAGAGGACATCAAACCATATTTTTCCAATATTACTAAACAAATGTAGCCACATTACACAAATTAAATTCTAATTAAAAAAGCAAATTTATAGTTTAAATTAAAATAAATGTATATCGTTTAAAATAAATAATAATAACTTGATATTTGATCACACACACACACATATATATACATATATAAGTGCGTTGGTGCCTAAGAGAATTTAAAAAGAATAGGCTGTTCGTTTAGCAACGTATATAATGCATATTTTATGTAACAAATCATAACGTTTAACATTATAACAAATATTATAAGATTATTTACAACTGCATATTACTTAATTCCATAAAATTTCTAATATCTCTTCACACAATGCACAAGTTCTGAATAATTTATATGCAGCTTTTCATATTCGAGTCTTTATCTATCATTTGTTGCTAGAAGTCCCAATTAATTGATCAAAATCAGTGGTTCTAGATCACCGATCATGTGTAGGATGTCTGTCAATAATATTAATAATATTTCCCAGGACAATTAAACCTAATTAGTGGTTTACGATGGTATGTCTAGCGGAGATCCTGATGCCGCTCTCTTGTAGATAATTGCCCATTGTAATAAAATCATATTCCCTAATACTAATCATGTTGTTATTTCCATCTTATTCCTATCTATTTCATGCAAAATGAAAAGTTAACATGTTCCATATACAAATTTTTTATTTTACTTATACCGGAACCATAAGATCTTTCTCAAAAGTATGTATAGTATTCCTTAACTCTCTATATATTGAACATTTTTTATTAAAAAAACACGAATCAAAACAAGAAAAGAAAAAAGAAAACATTTTAATTCAGCCTTCAAACTATCGAATTAAAACATTCAAATCAGGTTCACGGCAATAAAATAATTATTATAGAGTAATTACAATTTTACTTCTTTTAAATTTTTATTTCTGAGATATACGAGTAATTTTAGAATTTAAGCATGGATTAATTAAAAAGGTTGTGCAAGATAAATAACAGAGTTACGTTTCTAAAAAGATCTATTTTTAAAAACTAATAAAAGTAAGGGATGGTTTAAAAATAAGTAACAGACTTTCTATACTAATATTTTTAGGGACATTTACTCTAATATATTTGGCATTTTCTTCAGAGAGTTTTTCGATTTTCTTCGTACTAATTATTCAAGGTATAATGTCATTAATAACTTGATGATCCCTGTCCTCCAATTGATACATATAGCATATCCAAAATATTTTAACAATATTAAGAAATAATACTGCTAGTATGATAGATGATAGACTGATTATTAATGATTTTGGATTGATTATTTTGTATGCTGTGCAAAAAATTTTTTTAAAAGAAAAAAAAAAAATACATAACAAATTTGATACTGCCTCCTTGAATTTTGTGGGGTTATCTATTTACTGCAAAGACACTTTTTAAAAGCAGATAATCATCCAATTTTTGTACAAGCTTTGCATTAATTATTTTGATTTAAGTTCATTAAAACATATTAAAAGGAATTAAACTCTACAATTTCGTGTATACCTTAGTACAGTTTTTGAGATTACAAATAAAGAAGAAAAACTGAAATAAATAATAAAATTAAAAATATATATGATAAAAATTTAAATTTTTTATGAGTAGTAAATTGAAAACTTTAAATACTTGTCGCTTTTTAAGGAAGTTTAAAGCTACTAAGTTTTTTAATGTTTTTAACATAATGGCATTTTTTTTTCTTTTTGCTAATAGTCATATTTAGAAATTGTAGCAACGAAACTACTGCTAATTTATTTAAATCTATTATCATTGTATTGTGACATTGGAGCATCTTTGAAAAAGTTTAAAGTTCAATTAAATTAAATTTTAAAAAATTTATTAAAATTTAATTTAATTAATTTACATACATACATACATTTAATAATTTATTTAATATTTTATACTTGCATACATTTAATGAATTTACGTTTTTTAAAAATAAACAATTAAATTAAATTAAATTTTAAGAAATAAAAATAATTAAATTAATTAAATTTTAAAATAATTAAAAAAATTAATTTAATTATAATTAAAATTTAATTTGAGTAACGAGTATTCTTTTGAAATGTATGAGAAATGTAATCTTTTAATATGTATGGACTTATATATTATTTAATTTTTATAATGATGCAAAAAATCCTTTTATCCATTGATACCAAAAATCTTTTCGAAGAAACTTTCAAATTTATTGAGTTTATGTAAATATAGTTTTTAAAAGACCTAAATAATTTCTTTTATATAAAACTACAATTGAAAGAGACATTGTATTCGTGTTCATTAATTCTGCGAAATTCTCTTGTTGATGTCTTTTATTTATTACGATTTTTCTAAATAATTTCGACATATCTAAACGGTTGGTAAGTATCTTATAAAAAATACTGATGGACAAATTTAAGAACCTCTTATCTCAATTGAATCCAATTTTTAGAGGAAAACTAAACAAAACTGTGGACTAAAATAAAGCTGTGTACTTTAATTAAAGCTATAGCTGTTGACTATTTTTACCAAAGATTATCTTTTTAGGAACAACTTTAAAATTGCTGTGTACCTTATCTAAACTAACAAACATAGCTCAGAACATGATTTCAATTTTACAAAACTTCACGGTAAAACTGAAAACAATTTTTTTCCCAGAAGATTCGTTCTGTTTTATTAAGCTATTACATGATCGCAATATATCTTATCAGAGCTTCTGAATGTTGTTTCAAAATATCTTCAGAAAAATTATAGTGGAGAATCATTGCAAGTATTGGGAGGAAAAACCATTCTTTTCTTTTTTTCTTTCTCTTTTACTTCCGACATATAGGTCAAAATGATTTAGAGCAATCAGTTTTACAACAAAAGTAAAAAAAAAAAAAAAAAAAATCACATCCCTCACAGTCTATCAAGATATATTAGCACATAGCAGCAGAAATTTTTTTGTTAATGTGGAAAATCGTTGTGTTTTAAATTGTTTCTTAAAATAAATTTTTACAATGTGAGAAATCTTAAAGGAATCATTGCACAAGTAAGTGTTAGTCTATTAAAGACATAAAAATTCTGATGATAGCAATTGTGTCTCATCAGTTTCATAAAGCTATAAATTTGAAACTAATGAAATTGACACAAGTTTCCAGATATGTATGAAATAGAAGAAGACACATTTCTCATAAATTTTCAACCATGCTTTTAAGAAAAATGCAGATCTTTATCTGTGTGGGTTTCATAACATGTAACAAATCTGAAATGTTATTTTTAACGGATATTTCATAAGTGAAGAAATTTTTAATTTATGAATTAACTATGAATGAAAGGACTTTTTATTTGTATTTAACAATTATTTACAATTTCATTTTAGATTATTAATTTAAATTATGACCATTAACTTATTTAACAAAAAGTTAATTCATAATTTAAATAAATAATCTAAAATTAAAACTGTTATTCAGACATTTTCATAGTCTGGTAACTTAGGTCTGGTAAGTAAACATACTTTAAAGTAAATATAGTAAATACTTTACTTTTTACTTATACTTTACTTTTATTTTAAAGTAAATACTTTACTTTAAAGTATGTTCTTAAATACTTTTTTAATACTTTAAATACTTTAAAGTAAACGTTTAAATCCTCGAACTTAAAGTAATATTTTTAAAATTTTCATCTAAGAGAGTGAAATGAAGGAGTTAATGGTTACTTTTTAAATATTGTTCACATTTATTTCTATACTTCTTATTAAATTAGCCCTTTTTTTAAGTATTTTGACAATAGAATTTTCCTATCTATATATAGGACAAAAAATGTCATAAAATATTAAAACCGTAAAATAAATCAAAGATAGAATGAATAAGAAACTTTTCAAGAGTCAAAAACTATTTTTTTAAATACGAAGAATTAAAGACTGTTCTGTATAGGATAAAAATTTTAAACTGAAGAATAATTCATGCAAATAAATGATGAAATCAGGGGGATGGGATGTTGAAGACAAATTGTAATTGCCCTCAGAATGCTGTAATTGCCCTCATGAGAGTGTCCAAAACATGCTATATAAGATTTAGGTCAATAAATTTGGCGGTCCAATTTATCCAATGAATATCCTGACTTTTCGACAATTCTTCAACAAGATTAGCCTTATTTAGATGCACATTGCGGTAAATCAAATTGAAATCACTGCTTACTGCCTGCTGAAAAGCTGAACATAGAACTTCCTCATCACATTTAAATGTGATGTTTAAAACAATAATAAAACCTCTGACAGTCATAGAACGGAGTGTTCATAATGCCTACCAGCTTCCATATCTTTATTCCATGTTTGAGACAATCAACGAGTCTTAGGAGCTCTCATGATGAATATACGATGATAATCAGTTCAGAAACTGTACCAGGATGCATAAAATAATGGAACGGTCAACCAATAAATAATTGAAAATCAATGTTCAGTAACTCCATATGGGGTCTACTGTGCGCAGGAGTCAACGGAACGCAATTTTGGTAAACACATCTCTCTCACGTAACCTTGTGGAAAAAGTGATCCTTGAAACGCGAGCTCCAATAACTAAAGGTCGCAAGAAAGCTGATAATCTGTTGAATTCTTGTTGACAAATATCGATCTACATCGGACATTGTGACTCGACCTTGACTAGACTGTCTTTCAAACGATCCATTAACCTTAATCTATTTTCTTAAGTTGGACACGATGTTGGGCGTTACATTAATGTCTCTATCAATATTGCCTCGATATAGCAATATTGCTCACATTCCAGTCTCTCCATAATTCTCCAACTCACTCTATCATCCATACATTTGTGGTTATTTATATTAACTATTTGCTTTTGAATTTCCCCGAATCTTGTAAAATAAAACACGAAATTCAGTGATGTACGTATATGAGATAACAAAAAGAGGAAATTTCTAGGAGCACTGAAAGAACCTTTTCTCCACATGCACCAACCTATGCTTGAATACGTTTATGTATTCGAGACTAGAAACTTGCAAGTTTATTTGGAAGTATTAGTTTCATATTTCTTTCAGTAATTTTTTAATAAATTCTACAAACTATGTGAATTCTCTTAATTTTGATTATTATTATAATTAAAACAATACTTGAAGTTGGGCTACGTATGTTTCGGAGGAAAGGTTGAAGATTTATTGTTCACTATCAATTTGAAACAATTTATAAAATTTAGTAATTTTAGTAACTTTGGAAATTCTTTTGTTTTCCTTTCACGTGTAAGTTACAATTAGCTCTGTCTTATTATCACTGCTATCACTCTCCTCGCCTCACCTTAGCGACCTGATGACCAATTGGCTTTGGTACGACAGGCTTCAGGTTTGAATCCTGGGGATGGCTTGGATGTTTGTTAGTGGTTCAGAATTTTCATTAAACTGCAGTTCCCAGTCTAATTAGCCAAAAGTGTGCAAATAAAATTACAGTAGAGCAACAAACCAAACCAGCCAAACCTTTTCTTCTTAGACGTAGTTTGGTAATGTAATTAGCATTGAAGATGCAACTAACACTGAATCTGGTAAAGCCACTTAACTCTTGAATGGAACCAAACACTTTGCATTTCGTAAACAATACAATTAATTTTAAAATTTAAAAGCATTTTTGTGTTAATTTGTATTTTCCGAAAAAAATTTATAAGGAATCAGCTTTACACATTGTAGATTAGGAGCGATTTTGCAATCTCGAAATAAGGGAACTCGATTTGAAGCTTGATAAACAAAAGCTTCAGCAAATACTTGCGATTGGCACTATAAATCCATTACCCAAAAAGCTCACCAGTTGGACTTAAGGAGGAAGAAGTTAAATTGAAAAAAATTTATATTTTTTAAAATTTATACAGTTAATTCAATATATGTTTAAAAAGTAAGCAGTAAAACGAAACTTGTGTCTATAAAGATCTTATGAAATCCAAAATATAAAAAAATCGATATATAAAGCAAATCAAAACAAAATATTGTTTAAATCTAATGGATTATTTCTCAACAACTTGATATCATTATTCTTCTACTGTTTCTACCATCTGCTCAAAGGATCATTTACTTCTTTCCTCGAAGAATTTCAAAATTGAGGGCAGCGATAACAACTTGCAGTGAGTATCCTAAGTTTACCCTTAGGAAATTTTTTACTGTACAGTCAGAAAGGATTGGAAAAATTGCATACCACAAAAATCATCATCGTGATAAACTGCTTTATTTATCAACAAATATTGGTCATTTAGTAAAACAATGATATCTACTCTTATTACGAAACTTCTTATCTAAACTCAAAATTACAGGAGGCGAGTATTCAAATTAATACACTTAAATTCGGTCTTAGAGAACTCATTTCATTTGTGTTGGAATCTATTAAATTTAAATTATGTTTATATTATAATTGATTTTTTTCGTTGCTATAGTTAGACATGAAGCTATTGTTTAAGATAACCACTTTACTTTTGTGATTTTATGAGATTTTTTTAATTAATTTAAATTTTCATATATATACGATTTTTTTACAGTTACGATACTACAGACTATATGAATTCAAATGTAAACTGTAATTCTGACCTCTACATTTGAAAGTATTTTGATTAAAAAAAGGATTATTTAATATCCTGGTTATCAAATTTTCTGAATAACTAAATAAAATAGGGCCTGATGGCCGAATGACTAGAGCTGGGTGGAACAGGTTTCAGGTTCGAGTCCCGATGGTGCCAAGGCAAGTTTCTAGTGGTGCAGGATTCACTTTAAACTGTAGGGCTCGGTCTCATAAGACTGCAAAGCTTTGAACGTAGGGCTGACAAGCCTACCCTGTAAAAAGAAAACTTCTCTTGTTTCGAAATCTACCACAAAGCAGACACGGTCTTGGCCTAGCATAGGGCTGTTACGCCAATAAAGAAGATTGGTTTGATTTGCCGCTCTATTGCCATTTTGTACGCACTTCAGGCTAATTACACAGGGACCTGCAGTTTAACGTGGATTTCGAATCAATTACAAACATCCATGCCACAGCCAGTATTCGAACCTGATTCCTGTAGTATCAAAGGCTAGAGAGCTATCCAATTGGCCATCAGCCCGCCCAATGAAGACGAACAACAACTAAATAAAAAACTACGACTTAATTTTGTTTTGCTTTGTGTAATCATTTTACTGTATTATTTTTACGTCGATTATCGTCGATTATCGTCGATTATTAATAGTATTGCAAAATATTTATTAATTTTTTGTTATTATTAATTACTAATTAACTATAACTATTTTTACAGCTAAATAACTATTTTTACAGCTGCAATACAACTAAAGATATTTGTTTAACTGTTTAAAAAAAATGGCATTACATTTTTCTGTTTCTTCGAAAACTGTCTAATGTTTCACTGTTAATAACTGTTTCACTGTTAACTGTTAATGTGGTACTAATGTTTTTTTTTAATTGTTAGAACTTTTTAATTGTATTAAATTGGGAACATATTAGATAAAAAAAAATGTTTTTTTTTTTTAATTTCCGGCGAAGTATTAGTTTTTTCGATAATCTGTAGTTAAGCCTAAATTATTTTTATTTCCTGTAGAAACTACGGCGAATCTGTAATAAGTGAGTCTGCTTTTGCATAATTGAATTGTTTTCCTTATCAAAATTTATACCGCAATTAACTTACTATGGTCTATTATACTTCAACTATTGTTTTATGCAAATATTTGAATTATTTCGTATATTCCATACCTGTTTTACTCGAATTTCCGCAGTTACTACCCAACTGACTACATGAATTCGAATGTAAACCCATTCTAACTCTGACCTGTGCACATTTGACCACACTTTTCTAAATCTTTGTTGACAAAGGTCTCACCCTAAAGTCCATTACTTCAAAACGTTCTCATTTTAAGGACCAGTCACCTCACATACAAATGTCACTTGCTCGTTCTTCCGTGACACCCTTTTTGCAAAGTCCCAAGTCTACCAGTATCCTGACCCCAATGTTGTATAGTGACATATTAACTCATTTTGTAAACAACTCTTGTGAAAGGGTGAAGGTTATGTTAACGACCCCCTGCTTTGAATTATTGCCACGAATTTCAATATTGCCGCACAGCTCGATAATTCCAATGGTCATCGATCAAAGAGTGTCTCTTTGTGGCTGAAGAATTTCCCTAATTTGGTGCAAAAAGCACTTTGCAAATCGAAGCACGTTTTCTGGTGTTTTCATAAGAAATTTAAGATACTAAGGTCTTTAAAAAAATCCTTGAAGACTGTCTTATGTGGACACTAATTGAAAGGTCAAGAGTCGAACAGAAATATTAATGAAGAATAAGTTTTTTTTTAAGGCAGAACAAAAGCATGTGTTGATGTTTTGCAATATTGTTCTAGCTAAATGAATTTAACATAAAATTACTTCCTACATTGTCATTAATCTATAACCTACGCAAATGCAATTGAAATCTTTTGCTGCTTTTGATACTTAAAGTTCAAGGTTTTTTTATTTTTATTTTTTCTTTCATGTCCTCTAAATATTTTGTTAACTGAGAAAGAAGATTTACATATTTTGACACAACAAATAAATGTTGTTCTTGTTTATCAATACTTTTTTATAACATTCTTACTTATAATCTACTAATATCAAATTATTTAAGTATACAGATTAAGTCATCTTTCTAGCTTAGAGTAAGATTCTATGTTATTTAGCAGTATTTTAATATTTTTCTAACATGATACGATTTTTTTTTTGCAACCACTAACTATATTTCTTTTTATTTTCTTAACTTCTAAATCTTTGAATACCATTAGAACAGGGATGGGCCAACTACGGCCCGCGGGCCAACTTCGGCTCCCCGGAAGGTTCTATCCGGCCCGCGGATAGAATTTTAATTTGTCGGTCCGAGACAAATCAAAAGAAATATATATTTATATATTATATATCGATCTCCTTTTCTACTTTAATTAAATGTTTTTTTTTTCTTCGTTTTTTTCAAAGGACTGATGATCTTTTTACTTTCTCTATTTTTGTTCTACAAAACATGAATCGACGGAAATAGCAAGCACAGATAGCTTTCTATCTATAAAATGTTAAAAGCGGAAGTTCTTTGTTAGTTATAGCTGTAGATTGGCGTAAGGAACAAGTGTTTTCAACTATGAACCTTAGAAAGAATTATTTCACAAGTAAACTGACAGATGAGCATTTACCTCGTTCCTTATTAAAGTTACCATCAGTACTTTACCATCAGTACTTTACCATCAGTTACCATCAGTGCTTTCATCACTTCGAACCGCAATATAAGGAACTTTTAAAAATAAAATCGCAATTTCATTCCTCTCATTAACATATTTAATTTATAATACTTGTATATCGTTTTTAAAATTTTAGAAAAATTTATCTTGGCCCACCAAAGTTTTTGTTTTCGATATTTGGCACGTGACCGAAAAAGTTTGCCCCTCCCTGCATTAGAAAGTTTAAAGACTTATCTAGCGAGGGCTTTTATCTATTTGTTTCTTTGATAAATGTTTTTAAAGTTTATCGTTTTGGTTTTATTTGTTTAAACCATAAGCATATACTAGCTCTTATAAGCATCAGAGGTTACTTTTAATTCACTGTTTTTAAGTCTTTCTTGTACCATTGATCTGTTAATATCGTTGATAATTATGAGCACTAAATCAAAAAAAATTTCTGATTATTAATCAAAAGTGCAACAAATAATTTATAAATTCTCATCTTCCTTATGAAAGAAATTACTAGACATATAAATATTTTTAACATTTGTGCAGTAATAGTTAGCAAAATTTATTCGCAAGTATTTTCATAATTTACTTAAAACACCTCTTTGTAAAGGGATTTTAATTTCTTTATTTACATTATCATATTAAAATATTCGCTTATATTTTCATAATTTGCTTGCCACACCTTTTTGTAAAGAGATTTTAATTTCGCTATTTACTTGAATATAATATTAAAAAAATAGCTATTTTTCTCAAAATTTATTTATAACAATAAAGAGCTTTTAATTTCTTTATTTACATGAATATTATATTAAAGTTAGCATTCCTACAGAACCAATTATAGTAAGGTATGAAATATTAATATTTGTTGCCCCAAATATAATTCAGTTTCTTATAAAACAAAGCTCATCATATAATATTTATTACCTGATATTTTTTATGTATTTTAATGTATATTCCTTTTATGGCAATTCTCATAAAATTGAGCTTTAATACGCGTTGTATGCCAGAATCAAAGCCTTAGATTAAAGTGCTAAATCAGTTCACATGCAGCAGGGTTCAGGTTCAAATTCCACTGCTGTAATCAATGAAATCACTGATTTCAGGAACGGGAAGGCTCGATGCTGATTGTGATAATGGCTGTAAATAATCCTTTAGTATCGTTAATCAGATTGCCTGGTTGCAGTTTTCTATTTACTCTAACATATTACATGCAAATGTGAGGCTATTAGCCCTAGATTCGAATTCAGATAACGGGGTGAACTTAAACGTTCGCAGAGACAAATTAACTCATTGTGTATTTGACGATTATTTTGGCTTAAAAATTATCGATCTTCCATTAAATAAGACGAACTGGTGCAGAGGATTTGAAACTGCAACCCAGCTCCTTTCGCAATTTTTGCTACGTTGTGCACCCACATTCTCCACTTTCCAACTAGTAATTACGTTAGGTTTTTATTGTACGTTTTTTTACCCCTTTCTTTGTAAGGAAAACAAGAGGATTGAAATAAAATTATAAAAAATGAAAATAAAAAATATAAAATAAATAAAAAGAACATCGGTTCTGAGATCAGCTTTTTTTTTTTTTGTAGGGATTTTCATAACCATTTGCTTTTTAGATCATCACCATGGCTCCACACCGTTCAGCATAACCATTTCACTGATTTGTTTACTGTATTGTTTACCTTTTTCAATAGTCTTATGGCATCGACAACTGGTCCCTAATTGTAGCGAATTTAAACTTAACTTTAAATCCTTTTATTTTGTATTTTACTTTTATTTATTTTTAGTATTTTTAAATTTTTTTTTTTTTTTTTTTTTTGAGTTGATTCTTTTAAAAAAATTTGTTTAATACATTAATTGAATTTTTTAGAAACTTTATCTTTTATTTATTGTTATTAACCTTAAAGCAGCCCATTATAATTCTAAGCATATTTATGAACTAAGACGAGGAAGTTTAAGGGGTATTTCCCCCTGTTGGTACTCCGTAATCGGTAAGCCAGTTGGCAGTGTTTTTTTTTCTTCTCATGCAGCTAGCAAACACAGACACCTTAGTGTTGGATGCCTTAAGGCAAGTGCTGCACAGACGTACTCACTTTGCATTACCCAGGAGGCGCGTGTAACTTGAAGACAAGCCACGGACGCGGAGTAACAATGCCCCCGCAACGCTCTACGATCCTATTAGACCGGGACCTACTTTTTTAAAGTGGATTCCGAACCACTACAAACAACCATGGTACCGCCGGGACTCGAACCCGAAATCTGTGGTACCGAGAGCTAGAGCGCTAGCCACTCGGCCATTCAGGCCCCTAGTTGGCAGTGTTAGCCCTAGAAATCCTCCCGGAAAGTAACGTAATCCAGTCATCTGTGGGCTGTTGGTAGTACAAATAAATATAAATATGTATAATATAGAGACCACCGATATTCAAAAGAGAAAAAAAAATATATGATGCATTTAGAAGCAACTAGAAATTTATAATTTTAAAATTTTGCTGTTATTAATACTTATTTTAGAATTTTCTAAATCTAAAAAAAGTTTTTCCCCTATATTATATGAAAATGCTTAAAAGTCAAGCTTGAAAATTGATGAAAAAAAAAGTTTTTCAAGGGTAAAAAAAAAAAAATATGGAGAAAATAATTACTTAGCTGAGCCGATAAACAGGTTAATCATAAAATTTTGAATTTAATGTAAGAACAAAACAAAGATAGAAAATGAACAAATCGTAAACAAAGAAAAAGTATCAATAAATCATATTTAAGCAATAAATTATGTTCATCAGTTATCGCTAAAATCTGAAAAAGAAAACAGATTAAATAATAAATAAAAATATATAGAATTCCATACGATTTTATAAAAAAAGTCCGCAAAAGAAATTTAATAAAAAGGTTAAACTAACTAACTGCCTGGCACTGTAGCCCATACTGGACCAAGACCGTCTGCCTACTGGCAGATTTCGTGACAATAGATGGTTTCTTTTTACGGGGTAGGATTGTCAACCCAGTGCTCTGCAGTCATGTTAGACTGGGACCTACGGACGGACCCACAAACATCCATAGCATTGCCGGGTCTCGAACCTGAAACCTGTGATACCAAGCTTCAGATTAATAAAAAGGCAATTGAAAGTAACTTAAATAAACAATAAGAACAGCTTGCGAAGGAAAGTATTAAAGAATAAATAAACCAAAAAGAAACATTTAAAGGGGTACAGAACATTACTGACCCTCTCTCCCCAAAACAATACCCATATATTTTATGGACAAAAAATAGATAAATATATAAATCCTTAAAAATGTATTTTTTTCAAATTCCGGTTTGTTTGTTAAATAACGATTGAAGCTTATTTGTCCTGCCACTCCCTATAAAAAAAACCTATATCCTTTAAGTGAACAAACTGAGAGGTGTTATATATATATATATATATAGATATATAACCACGAATGAAAAAAAGAAGGAAGAAGCAAATAATATGAAAAAAAGCATACAATTAAAAACTTTTGCAATACAATTCCTAATTCAGTATTAACTGTAGACTTTTGAGGCTAGAATTAGTGGTAGCTGTCTTTTGAGACGTCGACGAATATCTTTTGAACGCACTCCCCCCCTCTATACTCCCTAGGCTACTATACTATCATCGCATTGATATGCTCAGTTAATGGCGATCACAAAAGTTTAAAACTTATTTTATAATACGGTGCTACATTTAAATCAAAGAAATGTAGACTTAAAAGGGACCAAAGGACTACAAAAACACAATACGGACCAAAGGGCTACAAAACACAAAGTAGCAAGCAACTTGTTGTCGGAAAGGAGGACTAATAAATAAAACATAATAACATCAATTATGTCAGCAAATACTCGTAATTAATGTGAGCTTTATCATACAATATATCATGATATTGGCTAGAACAATAAAGATGTAACTCTCTCTGGTAAATTATTAACCATGAGAAAATTCTTAACGAAACTTAATCACGAACAAAAAATCTTCTAACTCTAGCCATGGCCTTCAAGTTCCATTGTACGAAAATTGCGAAACATACCCCAGTTGACCCTAAGTTAGCCTCAGTTAATCCTGTACACATATTACTGGTGGAGTCGCATCCGGAGACAGGGACAATAAAATGTGGAGATATACCATCTGGCCTCGTTCTGACCGATAGACACAGATGAGAAGAGAAAAAAAAAATGGTTTTGTCAAATGACCTTGATCCTACCACCAGAGTTTCAACTGGTGGTTGAGTGAACTTTTCATTTTCAATCACCCAGGGCTGAATCTCACGAAAAGTTTGCGTCATATCTTCCTCCTATCAGAAATCTACTCCTTTCACCTGGGGCCCCCTGTAGGGGTCCAAAAAGAAAAATGTCCCATATTTTTATGGCAGATGGTTGCAAGCCTCAACAGGTCATGCCCTGCAACTAAACCCGTTAATTAAGAGTAGTTTCATGTGTGGGTTTAGTTCTTAACTGAAAACTAATTTCCGTGCCATCAATCCATTGTTAACCTCTTCCAGAATTAGTTAACAAAAAGCTATGATACAATTTGAAATTTTTAGCTTTTGTATTATTTCTTCTTATTTAATGGTTTATCTTTAACTCTGAATAAAATGCACATATATAAGTGCAATTTCTGATAATTTTATTTAATTAAATGGAAAGTATAAATTAATAGACAGAAATCAACAGATTGAATACTGTTATGTATGTATCGATTATATTGTTACGTACAATTGATCAAAATATTATAGCAATTGATCTTGGGTGGAAATTAGTCATCAAAAATTTAAACTAACTTTTATTATTATTTTTGAATGTAAAGTATTAACATTCAATGGTAAAACATAGCTTTGGCTATTTTCTAATAATCAATTTAACCATTTTTTCTGGAAGAACATAATATATACTTACCAAGGGATAAAATGAAACGTATAATATGATTTCTGACATGAGAAAACTGCTAACATGATGATTATTAAATGTAATCAATTTCTGATTTAATATTTTATTTATATTCATCATTCATTTTATAATGAAATGCTAATTCAAATAAGTAAACATAGGTTTTGCTCATAATTTATTTCAATGTATAAAAGCACATTTAAAGCACTATGACACTACTATTTTGTATTTCAAATTCGATGCTAGGTAGAAGAAACAAATTTAAGAAATATGAAAATTAGTTATTTTCTGTTACTTCTTGACAAAAAATACTACTACTACACCACACCACATCGCCTTGTGCTGATTTGGCCCTTTACAGTTTGGGAATGATGTGGGGGAGAAATCTGATTGGGCTCAGTGACGCTCTACAGTCGTATGAGACCGGAACCTACGGCTTAAAATGGATTCAGAACCATTGCAAACATCCATGGCACTCCAGGATTCGAACCCGATACTTCTGGTACCGAGTGCCAGAGCTCGACCCTCAGGCCAATGCAAAAAATATATAAAGGACGATTCGCCGGTCTTGGGATAAACTTTGAGTGGTGTTACAGCTTACTAAAACATGCATTTTTTGTATAAAAATGTATGGCTAGAAGTGAAGCATTGAGAAACGAACACACTTTCAAACGAATTTCTCGCAACAGCCAGGAACCACAGCTGATATCTATCACGTGATGTGTCTCAAGTCCTCTGGTGTCACGTGTTTCAAGCTCTCTAGCTGACAACCTCGATGCGCACTCTATTTTATTCTGTGTTTTCATTTACGAGACACAGTTACTCAATTGAAGACTTCATCTCTTGTCTCTCCATTACAGCCTAAACGTGCTCGAGATGCATGGCATCTTTGGAACTGTTCGCCAATCACTGCTTCGACGCTATCAAACATGTATGACTGTGGGTGGTCTGAACTTTCAGCATTTATTGTAAACGTTGAATCAAAAGAGCACTTTGCAATGATGTTGTAAATAAACCATGTTGTTTTTCTCTGTCACATTTAGCCTCAACTCAACTATACATCTTATGCAAAAAAAAATGCATATATCAGTAAGTTGTACCACCTATCCAAAATTGTCCCATGACCTTTGAGTCACTTTGTATGCATGACAAAAAATACAGAGAAAATAAAACACAAATTAAAATCAGAAAAGAATAGACAAAATAGGTTTCAGAAACACAGTCAGTGGTAAAAAAGCACTTGGCATTCAAAAACTACAAAAAAAGTAAAACACAAAAGAAAAAACAAAATAGTTTTCAGAATACAAGAATTACAGCCTACAGCCTGTCAGTACAAATCCTTGTATATACTATATAATACACTGTCTTTCGGTTCTTCCACGTTGCCATCATCTCTGTTTTAGCAATGAAAAAAAGAAATCCTTTAAAAATTCTTCCATTTTTATTACGATTATTGCTTGATATTATTACTAAAACAATTGGATTAGGTTTTTAAAAGCACTTTAATCATCTATTAGACACTCTTGTCCTAGCTCGTAAATCACATCATTCAATTCTCCAACGATATCGTTAATCCTTTACAGAACTTCCTTATAAAATATGATCGACAGACATAATTCTTTATATAGCCAGTCAGTCAGTACAAACCATGTATATATGATACCCTTTTTTTCTGTTCTTCCACGTTGTCTGTTTTATCAATGAAAAAAAGAAATCCCTTAAAAATTCTTCCATTTTTATTGCAATTGCAGCTTGATATTATTACTAAAACAATTGAATTCGATTTTTAAAAGCACTTTAATCACCTATTAGACACTCTTCGATTACCTCATAAATCATACCATTCAATTCTCCAACGCTATCGTTAGTCCTTTACGGAACTTCCTTATAAAATTGTGACCGACAGACATAAATTCTTACCCCTTGCAATCTACCATAATGGTGAGGGTCAGGCTAAATGTGACACGTTTGAGGGATTGATATGGTGCAGTCGGGTTTCTGTCGCAATTCTTAAGGAAGTTTGAGACTCGGTGGGGAAAAACATTCTTGAAAGGGTTCCATCAGGTTGATTTAGTGAATTAACTTTTTAATTCGGTAGATATGAAAGGTCCACGACCTTGCTTCGTTAGGAGGCAGTTTGTGAAGCAATGTGTCCCTTCATTTGAGGGATGCGCAACACCTTTGGTTCTGAAACTACTGATCGAGTTTGCTAAGACTTAATGGACTGTGATTTTCACACTGCAACTAAGCATTCTCGTAATTATTTGTTGCGAAAAACGGTATTGGTGTGAACGAAGAAACACGTTCCCTCAAAAAGATAGGAGATTTATTTTCCAATTCATTATTATCTATTGTGTAAAATAAATAAACTTTAAAAAAATAACATTTTAAGCAAATCACTTTGTTGCACAACGTGCTTTATATTTGATAAACTTTTTAATTAAGTATAAATCTTAACTCAATGTACTTGCAATCTGTTTTTTCACTTTGTTCAACGTTTAATGAAATCCTGGATTAATTTAGGATTTTTTTCTACAAGAGAACAAAATACAATCTTTCCCCTTGAAAAATGTTATTACAATTAAACTTATTTAATCATAATGCATTTTTATAAAAACTTGATTTACGCAAATGACTCATAATTTTTTTAATATTTTATTGATACTTATTTACATACCATCGATATTGTTCTACAATTACAACTGCATATATATATTGATTTTAAAATCTTAGTATCATATCAGATTTTTGAATTTACTAATTTAGTTAGTTGAAAATGAATTTTCAAATGCTTATGTATGCATGCTACATAAATATTTTTTTTTTAATTTTTTAATATTGATCAGTTATTTACTTTAATCTTGATAAATTCTTTTAAACTGCATTATTTTTTTACAATTATGGTTTGATACTTTGATAAACTTGAACTAAAATTTTTGTTTATATTTTCCTATTGCAATCAGTTTGTGATTCCATAAAAAAAATCTTTACATCTATATATAACAATTTTTAAATAAAATAATTAGAAATTTAGTAATTATTTACAGGTATCTAAAAAAAAATTTTGGAGGATATAAAATGAAATTAATTTTACATGTATTTAAATTTTTACTATGCTTCACAACAGGAAGTTATTGTACGAATAAAATTAAAATTAAAATATTGTATGGTGAATTTGTGGGGGTATTTTTATACCAGACTCCTAGACATTAGCTATTTGTCATTAGAGTGATAAATATACAACAAATTCAGCATTACCATGGATACACAGGGGAAAATTACTATATTACATGCGTACTTCTCCATCATAAATTTAAATGAACTCTATCAAGAATTGTGTCTCGCGGGGTAGCACTCTTCATCCTTTAAGCCAAATGGAAAGGTTTCTGGCCTATGGATTTATCGTTAAGATCCCCAACATACAACAACAACTACTGCTACTACTATTTACTACTACTACTACTACTACTACTATACCATACACATCACATCATTGCGCCTAGAGCTGAGTTGCCCCTATACAGTTCGCGTATAGGACTTCGCGTGTAGGACTCTTTAGTTCGGAAATCCAATTCGCTAAATATGGTCATATTTTTTATTGACGCTATGTTGTTGAAATAGTTACATCCAATTAACCCATTATACTAATACATGTTAGTATATAGCCAACGGCCGTACCATGCTGAATATACCGGTTCTCGTTAGATCACCGAAGTTAAGCATCATTGGGCGCGGTCAGTACTTGGGTGGGTGACCACCTGGGAACACTGCGTGCCGTTGGCAAATTTGGGACCTGAATGGTCGAGTGTCTAGCGCTCTGGCGCTCGGTGCCACAGGTTTCGGGTTCGAATCCCGGCGGTGCCATGGATGTTTGTAGTGGTTCGGAATCCACTTTAAGCCGTAGGTCCCGGTCTCCTATGACTGTATGAGCGTCACGGAGTAAAAGTCAGGCTTCTACCTACGGGTGCTCCATCACAACAGAAGCTGTTTCCTTCCCCTTCAATCATGAGCACATATGGGCTCGTGGGCTTGGCCAGCCAAGTGGGATAAGAAACAAAAACAACAACATGTTAGTATTTTTAATTTCTAAAAAAATAAAGAAGAAAATTACGTCTTTTTCTTTGTAAGCATATATTAACTAATTCTGCAACGTGTACTGAATTACGGTTTTTATAATACATAGGAATACCGATTGTCAAAAAAGTGAATGCAGTAAGATATTAATTTTCGATGCTTACAAAAACCTTCTATGTGAAGAAATATCTTGTAGATCTCTTGGTGAGTTAAAATGACTTCTCTTTCAACACTTTCTACGAAGGCAATTAACAAAGAAAGATCTGCAACGTATATCTTCCGCTGGAAACCGAACTGAATCCACTCACCCGAAATTAATGATCCTACTCACACAGCATTTTCAAAAAAAAAAAAAAAAAAAAAAAATTTTTTTTTTTTTCTTTTAACAAACCATATCCGACAGCGGGCGCATCAAGCCATAGGGGAGTGGCAGACGACTTTCTGGGATGGTACAGGGAGGGAGGAAAGGGTCTTGCACATCACTGCCTACAAGTTCAATGAAAATTCGTCTCACGTGTACTGAGATGTCCCAGTTATGAAGATAGTTGCGAAACGGTTTTTTATTTTTTTTGCATTTTTTTTCACCGGCTCGTTTGTTTACAGCAGCTTTGAAAGACTTAGCATCAACCCTTGTATTTGAAGGAATTCAGAATGAGATATTAAAAGGAAGTTTAAAGTTCATGCTTGGTGCTAGTAAGTATTGAAGGGGGCTTACGATATGGTAGCTAATGAATGGCTAAAAGACAATTTATACTTTGGAATAAATTCTGGTACATGCAACGGGTGTCATGTTAAGTTCTTTGTCAAATCTAATCAGATAGCGAATGATTGATCTGGGAAAGATAAGTGCGGTTGAATTCCACTTTTTTGGATGTACCAAATTTTGCAACTTTTTAAGATTTACTTAGAAAAGATTGAGCAATATACACATAATGTATAAAATGTTACTCAGATTTATTATGATTGTAAAAAAATGGCGCAAAAATTTTGTAACGATAGTTATTTCTACTTGGGAAAGTATAGAATCAGTGAGATCGTTGAGCTTTTGAAAATGAATTATATTTAAAGAAACTGAAAATCATTTAAACGACAATAAAATTTTAATGCCATTTGCAAGAATTACCTTTAATAATAACAGTTATAATTACAGTTTTAGTGCATTTATGACTTATTATTAATCTATGAATGAATACGACCATTGAAAGTGTTCTGAAAAGCATTTAAAACACAAAACATTTTTATGTCATTCGTAGAAATTTCTTTAATAACATTGGATTACATAATTAGAGTTTTAGGGCGTTTATGTATTATTAAGAATGTTTATATGAGTACGATCGTTGAAAGCAATTTATGTTTAAAAATCTGAAAAATATTTAAATGGCAATACACTTTAATGCTCTTTGTAAGATTTACTGTAATAGTTTTAATGCATTTATGACTTATTAAGAATATATGAATGAATAGAATCATTGAAAGTGTTCTGAAAATCATTCCAATAACAATATGATTTATTTATGACAATATTTTTATGTTATTTGTTATTTTAATAGTATTGAATAATATAATTAGAGGTTTAAGGAGTTTATGACTTATTAAGAATGTTTATATGAGTGCGATAGATAAAAGTGAATTATGTTTAAAGATCTGAAATTCATTTAAATGACAATACATTTTAATTTAATTTTTAAGAATTACTTTAATAATGACAGTATAGTTAGAGTTTTAGTGCATTTAGGAATCTATGAATGAGTACGATTGTTGAAAGTGCTATGAAAATTATTTAAATGATAATACATTTTTATGTCATTTGTATGAAATACATTTATAACATTGGATGATATAGAGATTTAAGGAATTTATAACTTATTAAAAGTGTTTATATGAGTGCGATCGTTGAAAGTGAGTTATGTTTAAAAATCTGAAAATCATTTAAATGACAATATATTTTTATGCAATTTGTATGAGTTACTTTAATAACATTGGATAATGTAATTAAAGATTTAGGCGTTTATTACTATTTGGGAAAATAAGAAGGATTGGTGCACTTTAAAAATTAATTATATTTAAAAGATTTGAAAATCATTTAAGTGGTGATGCACATTTTAATGTCATTTAACTGAATTACTTCAATAGCATTAGATAATAAGCTTTGAATTTTAGTGCTTTGCATTTTCCCTTTATAGAAATATTTTAATAATTTTACGATAATCAGAATGCTATACCATAGTTTAATATGAAAAGGAATTGGATTTTTTTTTATCTTTTAATTTTATTCCTATATCATTAATTTTAAGTGCATCCAATTAAGGTTACTTTATAAATAGTACTTTCAGAAGTTATTAATTATTGAAATAATTTTCTGCGTATGACGTAACATATTTTAAATAACTTTATCGCATTTCCTTGATTTTATCTAATATTAACAAATTGTATGTAAGACTCTTTCTTTTATAAATTTTCAATGTCACAACATTCAATATCCAAAATGCTACTTTACATGCGCGCTATATTTACATATTTAATGCATAGTATTTAAAAACACATTTAGGTAATACAAGTTATTAAATATTTAAATAAAATTTAAAATCTAATATCATATTATTTTAATAATACTAATATTTCATATAATTAACACTTTAGAAATGACAGTTAAAAATGAATCATTTGATTTAAGAATTTTTGTATTCTTAATAAAAAAATATATTAAATTTTTGAAAGTTGTTTGCAAAAATTACCAATGTTTGAATTTTGTATATGATAAGCATATGATTTTCTTCAATGCTTTATTTCTATTAATTATTATTATTATATTGAAAAATAAATTCCATAAATAAATAATTTCGTAAAATACTAAATAATATATAGGAGTGGCTGTATTTTTAAGATGATTGTATTTTATGTTTAAAAGCTCTTACTTACATTAAGAAGAAAGAACGTTTTACACGATAAATATTCAGATAATTCGATAACATAAATCTTATCAACAGTTAACAGTCTTAAACGTTATTCCCCGATTTTTAATCGGATTTAAAAGCCCTTAAATTACTAAATCCAATATCTTTGACATTTTATTAGACACTTTTAAAATGTCTCGCTGTATATACAAACTAGTTTACCCTTTTATTCCCTAGTTTTGTTATTTTGATACTATGTTTGACAGTTTAACAGATGTGTAAATTAACATTGACATGGGAATAGCAAAATAAAGAATGAATTCGTTCTTCTTAATTTTCATGTAAAAAATAATACATGTCCCCGATATAAATTAATTAAAAAACGCAACAATGGTTCAATTATGACATATGAACAAGCTATTCATAAATTCAATTGATACCTCGTAACTGGATTTTTCGTTGTATATTCTCACAGAAGTTTTTTTTAATTTGCTATCATATTAAGATTAATTAAAAAAAATACTCGTTTTAAAAAACTATTATTTATAGAATCAGTTTATTATTCCTCCTATTCTTTAATAAACTACTTTTATATAATTCAATAACAGTTTGGAAAACAATTCCTTACTGAACTGTTTTTTAAATAGTTCAAATAAAAAAACAATTCTTAAATGAACTGTTTTTTAAATAGTTCAAATCAGTAGAAAAGCAATTCTTCAATGAACTGTTTTTAAATAGTTCAGTTGTTCATAGTTGAAAACAATAGAACTGTTTTTTCAAGGGGGATAACAATTTTTTTCTCTGTTTTAACTCTTAAGTACTAAATAGTACTTTCAACCCACTGTAACAAATAACTAGAGCTATAATTGTGCTTACACAAAGTTGTACAGAATGTTTCTTTACAAATTATATGATATGAATAAGTATGATTTCTTATTTGGGAAAGCAAAAAATAAACAAGTACAAGCTTTTATCTGTGCACTAATATATTACTTCGACATAAGCGAGCTCAGGAGTTCCGCAGTTCTGGAATTTTATTTTTGACAACAATATTTTCTTTTGTTTTCAAATATTTATTTTATTGTTATTTTAAGTTTTTTCATGAGGTTAAAACGGAAAAATTTGAGAACTTTCATAGAAAACGGACTGATTTCGAAATAGTTGTGGAAAGTCTTAGGAAAATTATACAGGGATGACTGCATAAAAGAACAGACATTTTATTATAATCGGATAGGATTATAAGAAATTATAATCATAACTTCTTTTCTTGATT
Source organism: Caerostris darwini (assembly GCA_021605075.1). Taxonomy (NCBI): domain Eukaryota; kingdom Metazoa; phylum Arthropoda; class Arachnida; order Araneae; family Araneidae; genus Caerostris; species Caerostris darwini. The sequence goes on from BPLQ01001215.1 coordinate 143,687, forward strand.
TCAAATATAATGTAAGAATGACGTCTGATTAAACAAAAATTTTATGTTTCCTATAATTTATTATCATTCATTGATTTTTTTAAACAAATTAATGAATGATAATCAATTAAAGAAAGGACAGTGCGAACCTCCATAATATATCCCATTTGGGAGTGACTGCTTAAAACTCCAGTGAAACAATGTGGGTAAAATGTAGTATTTTTTCGTAGGATATACCCGCTTAACGTTGAATCTACTACGTGTGCGCCATTCTAATGGCGAGCGAATTAAGTCAAAGTTCTGAGCATTCGAAAACAACAACCGTTTGGATTTCGTTTGGCATAAAAATAATTATACTATAATCAAGTTATTCTAAGATAATCATGTGTTTTGTTTCGTCAGCACATGCACTCATTTAAAATTTATTTCACTAAATTAATTTTATTTAAACAGTTACAAAATATTCTTTGTTAAAAATAAATATAATGTGTAGAAAAAAAGCTATGGACAACCTTTTTTGGTGTAATTTTTTTTTTCTTTTATTATGGGAGTTACAGTTTTGTTTGGATTTTCCAATTTTCATTGATGAGCAAAACTACGAATTTAAAAAAAAAAAAAAAAAAAAAAATGTTTTCTTCTATTTTCTAGAAAAAGTAACAAATTTTAATTGAACACATGTAGAAAAAAAAATTTTTTAACTGGCAATTCGTAATCGTAGTTGATATTTAATTGATGTGTTAACTTTTAACTAATCTATCAAGGACATCAATTGTACAGCCAGTAAAATGCCGCGAAATCTGTGTTTTAATTATGTAAATCACTTTGATCTCATCAAATGAAGTCAAGGCAAATCCCTTCAGCCGTCATATCTTATATGTATCAAATCTCAACAAAAACAATCGGTAAAACTGATATTGGAATTAAAAACTTTTGTATCTTAGTGACATTCAAGGATTTGGGTGCTTACGTTTGTCATAAAATATTTTAACAAGTAATGCTAAACATTTTGAAAGGGTTTATCTATCGCGATGAAATTGAGAATTATAAGAATTATTATAAAAGGATATATAATTTAATGATTTAAATGGTATAATAGATTTTAAAATCTATTCATAAATATTTAATCCTGGATACATTTTTGAAACGCTCTTTAATTTTTGTAACCATAACTGTGAGTTCTAATTCAGGGATATTTGGATCCCACCTCTCTTGCTATATTGAAACTTCTATGACATTCTCAAAAATTAAAGGATATTTTCCAAATTTCAGGAATCTTTCTGTTTGGTTCAAAAATAGGAGAATGCAAAATTAAAACTTATAAAAATGAACTACTTATTTTTTTATTATTATTATTTTCATTTTTAGGTGGAGGACGTTGGGCTTGTTGCTATATTGAAAAATTATGACGTTTTCATAAATTCCAGGATATTTTCCAAATTTAAACTATATTCCTGGATGGTTCAGTAATTGGAGAATGCAAAATTAAAATTTATAAAAATGATCTATTTATTTGTTGTTATTATTATTATTTTCATTTTTAGGTGGATGACATCGGTCTTGTTACTATGTTGATAATTCTATGACGTTCTCAAAAATTCCAGGATATTTTCCAAATTTAAAACATTTCCCTGGATGATTCATTAATAAAGGAATGTAAAATTAAAATTGTAAAAAAAGAATTTTTGTTTGTCATTATTATTATTATTATTATTATTGTTGTTGTTGTTTTCATTTTTAGGTGAACAGCATCGAACTTATTGCTATATTCATAACTCTTGGATGTTCTAGAAAATTCCAGGATATTTTGCAACTTTAAAATATCTTCCTGGACGATTCAATAATATGAGAATGTAAAATTAAAATTTATAAAAATAGTTCATTTTTATAAATTTTAATTTTACATTCTCATATTATTGAATCGTCCAGGTAGATATTTTAAAGTTGCAAAATATCCTGGAATTTTATTGTAATATTGTTATTTAATTATTTATTATTATTAATAATTTATTGTTTTATTGTAATTTTATATAATATTATTGTTATTATTATTATTATTATTATTTTCATTTTTAGAAGGACGTCGTCGGTTTTGTTGCTATGTCGAAAATTTTGCGACGTTTTCAAAAATTCCAGGATATTTTTCAAATGTAAAGTATCTTCTTCGGTGGTTCAATAATGGCAGAATATAAAATTAAAATTTATAAAAACGAACTATTTATTTTTGTTATTATTATTATAATTTTCATTTTTAAGTGGACGACGTCGGGCTTGTTGCTATGTTAATAATTCTATGACATTCTCCAAAATTCCAGGATATTTTCTAAATTTAAGTACTTTCCTAGATGGTTCAATAATAAAAGAAGTAAAATTTAGAATAATTAATTGTTTATTTGTCTTTATTGTTATTATTTTCATGTTTAGGTGGACGATTTCCGGCTTTTTGCTATGTTGAAAATTCTATGATATTCTCAAAAGTTAAAGGGTATTTTCCAAATGTAAAGAAACTTTCTGTGTGTTTCAGTAACACCAAAATGTAAAATTAAACTGAAAGGTTCAATAATAAGAGAATGTAAAGTTAAAATTTAGAAAAATTAATTATTTATTTGTTGCTATCATTATTATTATTATTTTCGTTTTAGGTGGACGACGTCGGGCTTGTTGCTATGTTGAAAATTTTAAGACGTTCTCGCAAATTCCAGGATATTTTCTAAATTTAAAGTACCTTCCTGAATGTTTCACTAATAAAAGAATATAAAATTTAAAATTTAGAAAAAGATTTGTTTATTTGTCATTATTATTATTTTCATTTTTAGATGAACGAAGTCGGGCTTGTTACTATATTGATAATTTTATGACGTTCTGAAAATTCCAGGATATTTTCCAAATTTAAAAGTATCTTCCTGGATGGTTCATTAATAAGAGAATGCAAAATTAAAATTTATAAAATTTAACTATTTATTTGTTGTTATTATAATTATTATTTTCATTTTTTGATGGACGATGTCAAGCATGTTGCTGCATTGAAAATTTTGTGACGCCCTCCAAAATTAAAGGATATTTTCTAAATTTAAAGTAACTTTCAGTTGGTTCAACAATAAAAGAATGTAAAATTAAAATTTAGAAAAAGGAATTGTTTATTTGTTATGATTATTATTTTCATTTTTAGATGAACTAAGTCGGGCTTGTTACTATATTGATAATTCTATGACGTTCTGAAAATTCCGGGATATTTTCCAAATTTGAAGTATTTTCTTTGAGGGTTCAATAATAAAAGAATATGAAACTAAAATTTATAAAAATAATCTATTTATTTGTTTTTATTATAATTATTATTTTCATTTTTAGATGGACGATGTCGAGCATGTTGCTACTTTGAAAATTTTGTGACGTCCTCCAAAATTAAAGGGTATTTTCTAAATTTAAAGTAATAGTTGGGCTGGCATGTTCGTAGGCTACACATAGATGGCGCAGTAGACGCCCCAAAGAGGTTGTTACCGACGAAAACATCAAAAAAGTTCACAAAATAATTTCTGATAACCGTAAAGTGAAGTTGATTGAGATAGCTCAGACCCTAAAGATATCAAAGGAACGTGTTGGACATATCGTGAATGAATATTTGGATATGCGAAAGCTCTGTTCAAAGTGGGTGCCGCTCAGAGCTCACAATCGATCCCAAACAACAACGAATTGATGATTCTAAGCAGTGTTTGAAGCTGTTCAATCTTAATAAACCCGAATTTTGGCGTCGATATGTGACAATGAATGAAACATGGCTCCATCATTTCACACCGGAGTCCAATAAACAGTCAGCCGAGTGGACTGCACGTGAGGAACACTAAAAATGCTATAACTCACAAACTAATAGTGCGACAGCTGTCAAATTTATACACAAATTTATTTTATGTGTGAGCCTACGAACTTTTCAGTCCACCTGTTAACTTTCAGGATGGTCCAATAATAGAAGAATGTAAAATTAAAATTTAGAAAAATAAATTGTTTATTTGTTGTTATCATTATTAATATTTTCTTTTTTAGATGGACGATATCATGCTTAATCGCGTACAAGTACGTTTCAGAAAGAGGGCAGAAGAAGGGAGGGATAAGGGGGAGATATATACGTAAAGTAGGGGCTCTTTTGTTATTTTTGGTTCCGTGACCCTTTTCCCCTATAAGGTGATTAAGGTCACAGAACCCTTCTGGAAGGTCAAGTCCTCTCCCCCCCTTTGCCGGATACTCTGCTTGGAACTCATGACTCCTTATCTCAGAATAATATTTTTAAATATGCAAAATAAGTTAAAAGTAGACAAAAAATGTGTAGTTAAAAGTTAACAAAAAATATAATACAGTAAAAATGCTTATATTATTTTCAAGGCCATTTATTGATAATAAAATACATTCAAATATACGATAATTAAGAATTTATTATTTTTAATTGGTCTTACATTTTAGACACAATACTATATGCCCCCATCTCAATTGTGCGCGAACATTAACAAAAGATGAACAAAAAAAATTTAACTCAACGATAAAATTTGTTAATTTCAACATCATATCCTTACAAGTGAATAACTACTGATACTTTAAAAAACAGAAATAAATAAAAAAAACTCTATTCATTTCATTTGACCCAACCATAAAATCTAACTTCTACCACCAATTTTATTTCCGCGTGAGCTTTTAAAGTAATCCATTCCCTTTAAATGGGAACGTTTATAACCGCAGTGTTAAGTTATGTGCGCGTCTGGACAGACTACCTACCTTACTTGGCGAAACGTAATAAAACGTTTGTCAAGTTGATGGGGACGAATTGGAGTTGGCGAGAATATATTTCACCAAGATTTCCCTTTGGAGTTGTAACTCTGTTTCGTCGAATTAAATGACTCCAGAATTTTTGTCAGTTACGTTTTGAAGTCTGGAATCGTTTTGACAGTGGCATTAGTTAGAATTTGTAACAGTGCAACGATGCCTGAAATTTGTTTGTCTCGTTCAGAATTTAAATTGCAAATGCTGTTTCATTTTTTTAATTTTATTTTAAATGCAGACAATATGGACATATCCATGCAGACAATATGGCATATGTGTCATTCAAATCAAATTAATTCTCATAAAAAAGCTTTTTTTTTTTTCAACTTGTTAACTTTTCAAATGCATATGCTTTGAAATAATTATTTAATATTATTACGTTAGTATTTAATTACATATCGGACATATATTATTTGATATTTGATTATACAGTCATTTTATAGTTTAAAAAAAAACTACTACGAATTTTTCTTACCCGGTGTTTGTCATGCTATATTTTATTTTTATTTATATATAGTCAAATGTTATAATATTTACAAAGCTAAGGGTATATTATATTATTATTGCTGTTGATATAAGAAAAAAGTGTTTCGCTTTCATTGTTATAGTATCCATCCAGTCGATTTAAAAAACGTCAATGAAATGTTATTTTTGTTTTCATATTCTAGGTTTTTTACCTTAACCAGTCATTTCTAGAATGGCAAAGATGTCGTAGATTCAATGTTACCTAGGGTGCACCAATGAATGCTCCCTAGTTGTGCCCCGACAATTCCGAACGTCCCCCCCCGTATTGGCAGTTCGCAACCTCCCCGATTTTTAGAAAAAAGGCGTTCTGGTTTATTCTCGACATATACGGAAACAATATTCAACAGGGAAAAAACGTTTGTCAATGTTTCTGAGGAATTCAATACTTTTATTATCGCCAAAATTTGAATATTTATTTCTCATTTAAGTTTGTTGTTGTTGTTTCTTATCCCACTTGGCTGGCCAAGCCCACGAGCCCATACGTACTCATGATTGAAGGGGAAGGAAGCAGCTTCTGTTGTGATGGAGCACCCGTAGGTAGAAGCCTGACTTTTGCTCCGTGACGCTCTTACAGTCATAGGAGACCGGAACCTACAGCTTAAAGTGGATTCCGAACCACTACAAACATCCATGGCACCACCGGGACTCGAACCCGAAACCTGTGGCACCGAGCGCCAGAGCGCTAGACACTCGGCCATTCAGGTCCCAAATTTGCCAACGGCACGCGGTGTTCCCAGGTGGTCACCCACCCAAGTACTGACCGCGCCCAATGACTTCGGTGATCTAACGAGAACCGGTATATTCAGCATGGTACGGTCGTTGGCTTCTTTATTATCGCCAAAATTGTTAAGCTACAAAATTTGAATATTTATTTCTCATTTAAGTTGGTCAAACAAGGAGCTTTATAATCATTTAGGGTTAAATTCATTTAGCATTTATTTGCTACAATAATGTTTTATAATTATTTATAATTTTCAGCAAATAATTCTTCTTAAGCAGATTGAAATCTCCTTTTTTTATTACATAAATTTGCATAGCCAATTATTTTGAGTTTATTTTTTTATAATAAGATTTCCTTTAAAAATTACAGTATTCTAGTACTCGACTTAAAATTTACTCTACATTATTAAATCAAAGTTATTCCAGTTTATTTCAAATAATCAATTTTAAAGGAATTTGGGAGTTACAAAACTAGGAATTACTAATTACTAGGAATATAAAAACTTTGATTTAAAAAAAAAATTTCAGTTGCATATTTTCATGTCCATAAAAAATTTTTTTTTTCAGTTATGAATTTTAGATATACTTGATAATAAATCATTAGCTATAGTTGTGACTAATCCTCAGTGTCCGGCATCGCGGGCCGGACACCCCTTGAGCAATCTACTCACGGATGAAAGGAAAGGGGGCAGCTTCTGTTGTGATGGAGCACCCATAGGAAGAAGTCGAACTTGGCTCCGAATAGTTGAAGAAAAAGGATGCATATCGTATGGGGAAATTTGCATATCGTTTGCGGAAAACCTCGGAAAACTCCCACCAGGTAGTCCGAATAACGAGGCAAGATGCTGAACATCACAAACGTCATGGAGTCTTCTTTTTTTTGAAATAGTGTCTACGAAATAGCCTCCAGCGGACTAAACCTCAGCCCTAATGCTCACAAGAGGTACACGTTACCACTGATCCACGAGTCGGGTATAAATCATTAGTTATTTTAATCATTAAATCATTAATGATTTAAAAATATAAAAATAGAGGAATAATAAAATTCTACCTTTACAAAAAAATTTTTTATTAAATTCACTTTAAAAAACATATCTTTAATTTGGAGAACAAACGCAAAAAAATAATTATAAATAAGCGCTAAATCTTAAAATTATACTAGTTTATTGTATATATAGAAACTCTCTGGCATTTTTTAAAAAAAATTTTGAAAAAGTTTTATTAAATTAGCTTTTATAAACTAATTTTTCAGATTAAATTAAAAATCACGTTAAAATAACTCTTGATGGTTTCCTAGTAATCTTTTATAAATTTCAATATTTTATTTCACGGATATTTATGCCCTCTACGCATTTTTCAAGAAGTAAGTTGTTAATAACTTTATGATGGGTGACACAATTTCGATATACCAATTTCACACTGGTGTGGAAAGTGAAAAGTATCTTCATGAATGCTTTTCAATGTAACTGCCTCCTTTATCGGAAAACTATATCTAAGCTAGATTCATCTCAGTTGCTGCCGTCCATCCATTCGTTTTCTAAGGCAGTGTCAACAATGTATGACTAGAAATCAAATCACTAGAGTGAAGAATCAAATTAATTCAAATCAAATTGGAAAACTCCATCCAAGGTAGATTCATCATCACAAGTGCTACCATCCATTCATCTAAGGCAGTGTCAACAATGTATGACTAAGATTCAAATCTGCATAATTTGTCTTTTTTATTTTCCAAGAATGCGTTGTTAGCTCTTTCTATAACAAAAATATGAAAACAAAACTATTTTTATATCTTTTATTGAAAACAATTACTTCTACAAGCAACATTTTAGTACACTCTAAGATTTCGTAACATACTTTGAAAATGTTTTCCAAACATTTTTACCCAAATTATGGGTCAAGTGAGGCCTACCATTAAGCGACTACTTCACCTCCAATGTCATAAAAATTGCTTCAACATTATTCCAGAATGCCACCACGTGGCGCTATAATTGTCGACAGGCACGTGCATTCAATCACATGCACACCCCCATCCAATTTGCATAGTAATAGGAGAAGTCTATCAAAGATGGCGTCGCCCTACATTTTGCTGGCAAACAATCTTGCGTCAGTGGCATAGCTTCACTTCATTTCGATAACTCTGGTAAGGCGCGTCAGCCAGTTTGACAGACGATTGCCATCAATTTCGATCACCTGCCCACCAGGAGAAAATGAATGGCGACGAACGAAGGCATGAGTGCATACAAACTGTCTCATTCTGACTGAAGATTTCTGAAGGAAGAGCATTTTGCTATAAATTGGATCGCATTTGCTGTTGATGGTTTGTGCCTGAGGGTTGCAAGGAATGGTGGAAGGCCTGCCGATATGCGCTTGTTCCAATGGAAAAATGATAATATCGTTCGTTTCAATGACCAGTGAATATCTATTTCTTGAATTGAGAATTTCTATTTCTTGAATGGAATTCTTGAATATCTATTTCGTGAATTGAGAATATCTATTTCTTGAATTGCGAATATCTATTTCTTGAATTGCGAATAGCTATTTCTTGAATTGCGAATTCTATTTCTTGAATTGAATTCTTAAATTTCTATTTCTTAAATTGAATTCTTGAATATCTATTTCTTGAATTGAATATTTATTTATTTCTTGAATCGCGAAGGCTATTTCTCTGGAGAGAAATAGTCTTCGCGTCCTTTAAAAAAAATTGCAAATTCATGTGACTTTATTCAATACTGCTTCATGTTTAGAGAAGTTCATGCTCATATTTTTAAGCTGAAAAGTATTTTTTAAAGTTATTTATAAGACACAGCAATGTATAACAGTTGAGTCTTGTAAATTCGTATATTTTAACAAATCGAAAAAGTTTCAATTAAATGTAATCATTGTTAAATGTTGAAAATATAGATATAAGTTAGCAAGTAATATGTAGAAAATAGTCATAGTGACATGAGTTAACATGTAATGTGTTGAAACCAACAAGTAACAAATAATGCTAGTTAGTTTTGTCATTGTTTAACTCAGGGTTTGCCAACCCAAATGATCTTGCGGGCCACTTTGGAAGGCATCATAACTCCGGGGGCCGCATAAAAAATTATATATCCCTATATTAGACTATAGAATTTTTTTGGAGTGAGAAATTGAAGCATAATGAGTTATTATTATTATGTTTACTATTATTCTTACATAGACAATAATGATACTAAACACAGATGAAGAAATATATAACACTAAAAATGAAATATAAAAAATATATAAATATAAATGAAATATAAAAAATATATAAATATAAATGAAATATAAAAAATATATAAATATAAATGAAATAAAAAATATGAAATCATTAAAAAATATTTACATATTTATTAATGCGATATTTGTTTCTCCACTCTTTCACTTAGCTTTTGCAAATCGATCTCAATTTTGGTATTTGCACAACGTAATTGGTAATGCAATCGTAATTGTAATTGGTGTTTATCGTTATTGGTGTTGCATCGTAATTGGTGCTTATAATTTAATTAATCTGCGAACTCATAACTGCGAACTCATAAATAAAACAGGCAGTATTTGTCATGTATTCGCAAGAATATTATTTTAAAATCAAAGTAAATTTTTTCTCGTAATTTCGACAGTTAATTTTTGAATATACGGATACACAAATAATGCATTTTTTAATACATTGGTTTTCACTACTTTGGCCATTATAAAATAAATATATTTTCTAATATATATATTTCTAAAAGTGTGATAAATATCACGGACCTCAAAAATGTTCAAGGCTGGCCACGGGTTGGCCACCCTTGGTTTAACTTAAAATATTAATCATTCTACAGTGAGCCACAAAACTGAGTATACACATCTAAAACTTTTAGACTTCTTCCAATTACAAATTAAATATTGATTTAAATAGATAAATTTTTTTATCCTAGATACTTTAACCTCAGCTTTACCATCCTATAATAACACAATTCTATAGTTAACTTATTTATTACGAAAAAAGTTAAGAGATTCGAAGATAAGATAGAAAACCATGCCACAAAATTGAGTATACACTTCTTATGTTTGTAAATTATGCCACCACTTTTTTTAGTTTCAAATTTTCTTTAAAGAGTTTCAGGAGAAGCTGTTGCTTATAACACGTGCTATTGCACTTCAACGCTTTTAAATAGTATTTTTTTTTCATTAAAAATCGTAAAATGAGCTCTCGTAGAGAAACTACTGAATCTGAGCGTTTATTGGTTGTAAAATGGTCGAAAGAGGGCAAATCTCTTCAAGAAATCGCTTCGTTGATTGGTGTAACTCATGGTTGTGTCCAAAAAATACTACAGAAGTATAAAAAAACTGGATATGTGGCCAATATTCCTGGAAGAGGACGTAAAGAAATACTGAGTACTACAGCGAAGAAGATCATTCACTCAGTAAAGAAAAATCCGAGGGTGAGTGCCTCTAAACTAGCTTTATCGATGTCCTCTACAATCGGGAAAAAGATCTCAGTTGAAACAATTCGACGTACCCTTCACCAATATGGGTTTTATGGCCGTACAACAATACGAAAGCCACTCATCAAGTATGTGAATAGACAAAGAGAGTGATTTTCGTCAAAGAACATCGTTTAAAGCCTATTTATTTCTGGAACACTGTAATATTTTCTGATGAAAGTAAGTTTAATCTTTACGGAAGCGATGGACGATTTAAAATATGGAGAGAAGTTGGGAAAGCACTGGCACCTAAAAACACCATTAAGACAGTCAAGTTCGGAGGTGAATCTGTCCTCGTTTGGGGTTGTATGTCGGCTGGAGGAGTTGGAGAGCTTCCTTTTATTGATGGTATTATGGACAAACATGTATATTTGGGGATTTTAAATGATAACTTGAAAAAAAGTGCCAGTAAGTTGGGGCTTGGGTCAAGCTTCATATTCCAGCAGGACAACGACCCCAAGCATACAGCGAAGATTGTGCAGTTATACTTGTTGTACCATTGCAAGAAGCAATTACACACTCCAGTCCAGTCTCCAGACCTAAACGTCATCGAAAATTTGTGGTCGCAATTAGAGAAAGCTGTACATGAGCACGAAATCACAAGCAAGGAAGTTCTGAAGATGGTTCTGAGAGAAGAATGGGCTAAAATTTCTGTTGAAACCATTAAAACACTAGTAGAATCTATGTCCAGAAGATTACAAGCTGTAATTCAAGAAAAAGGTTATGCAACAAAATATTAATTTGTACGTTAAAAGGAAATTAATAAAGGTGTATACTTATTTTTGTGGTGCTGTTTTTCCTCTCGTCTCAGATCTTTTTTTTTTTTTTCGTAAAAATTAAATAAACGTAACAATTTTATAAGTACAGTACGGTAAAGCATAGACTAAAGTATATAAGGTAAAAAATTCAATCATCTTAAAGCAATATTTAATTTGTAATTGCAAAAAGTCTCTAAGTTTCTAAGGTTTATACACAATTTTGTGGCCCACTGTATATGGATGTAATTTTAATTATATGTGAAAAGATTGTTAGATAATTTATAATAAATATGTTAATTATATATACATTTTTATAGAGATTTGACGCAGATATTAAAGTAGATTCTATTTAATAAATAATTAAAGATATTAGCCTGTTGATCGTTTATTCTTAACAGCAAGTATATTTTCAAAATATGTACAATATACGTGCTTCATATGTTCTTCACATGCTTATCATTCCTCCTCCGTTACGTATCACAATTTATTATTTTTTAGTTAGTCGCAATTAAAAGGAATATAAAACATATTCAATGCTTTTTTCGTTTTATTTATTATTTACAATTTTCTCATTCTATGTCTTATCGTATGCTGTGTTTGCCAGCTGCATTAGAAAGAAAAAATGTCTTATCGTATGTTGTGTTTGCCAGCTGCATTAGAAAGAAAAAATGTCTTTTCGTATAAAATCCAGAATTTTATTCAGAATTGCTTTTAAAAAAAGGATTTCGTTATCTGTATATACATATACACTGAAGTGACAAAAGTCATGAGATAGCAATATGCAAATTTTCAGATGGCAGTAGCATCGCGTAGAACAGGTATAAATGCGCAGTGCTTTCATTTCTGTTCAAGTTATTCATGCGAAGAGGTTTTGACGTGATGATGACCGCACGACGGGAATCAACAGACTTTGAACGCGGAATGTTAGTTGGAGCTAGACGCATGGGTCATGCCATTTCGGAAATCGTTAGGGAATTCAACATTCCCAGATCCACTGTGTCGAGAGTGTGCCGAGAGTATGAAATTTCAGGCATAACATCCCCCCATGGACAGCGCAGTGGTCGACCGCCTGCACTTCACGACCGAGACCGGCGACGTCTGCAAAGAGTTGTAAATTCTAACAGACAAGCAACACTGCGTCAAATAACAGCAGAAATCAATGTGGGACGTACAAGGGACTTGTCTGTTAGAACTGTGCGGAGAAATTTGGCTCTCTTGGGCTATTCCAGCAGAAGACCGACTCGAGTGCCTTTACTGACAGAACGACATCGCTTGCAGCGACTCTCGTGGGCACGTGAGCATATCGGTTGGTCCCTAGATGAATGGAAAACCGTGGCCTGGTCCGATGAGTCACGATTTCAGTTGGTAAAAGCTGATGGTAGGGTTCGAGTGTGGCGCAGACCCCACGAAGCTATGGACCCTAACTGTCAGCAAGGCACTGTTCAACCTGGTGGTGGCTCCGTAATGGTGTGGGCTGTTTTTTCATGGCATGGACTTGGTCTTCTGGTGCCGAACATTGACTGGAAATGCTTATGTTCAGCTACTTGGAGATCACTTGCAGCCATTCATGGACTTCATGTACCCAAACAACGATGGGATTTTTATGGATGATAATGCGCCATGTCACCGGGCCACAACTGTTCGCGATTGGTTTGAAGAACATTCTGGACAATTCCAACGAATGATCTGGCCACCTAGATCACCCGACATGAATCCCATCGAGCATTTATGGGACATCATCGAGAGGTCTGTTCGTGCCCAAAATCCTGCACCATCAACGCTTTCACAATTATGGACGTCTATCGAGACAGCATGGCTCAATATTCCTGCAGAAGACTTCCAACGACTTGCTGAGTCCATGCCACGTCGAGTTGCTACACTTTGCCGGGCGAAAGGAGGGCCGACACGATATTAAGAGGTATCCCATGGCTTTTGTCACTTCAGTGTATATATTTCCTTTTTAAAATAATGGGAGGCATTATTTATTATTAATGTCAATATCCTCAACTTTGTTATTAAAATTATTAGCTAATTTTTTTATATAACACTAAAATGGTACTATATACTCACAACTCAGATTTAATGGGCACTATACAGACAGTATATAATTATTATTGCAATAAAAATATTTTTTTTATTGCTTAATCATAAAACTGTAAAAAAAAGATGCATAATATATTATTGTTGTGCCAAAAAATAGTATTTCTATTGGGATGTAATTGTTATCGATGTTTTTAGTATATTATATGCCTTAATGTGAATCTGAATTTAATATGAAATTATTTTATGATTTCCTTTTATTTCTTCAATCGCAAAAGTCCAGAGATGCAACGTTAAAGTTGCAAGTCTTCATAAAGGTTTTTTTTTTTAATAGTTGATATTTTTTAAAGATAATATGCACTTTTTCTAGAATAAAAAATCAAATTTGTTTCGTCATGTCTTGCCTAAATATTAATTGGTCAATACGGATTTGTTGCAATAAAATTATATTCAGCACATAAAAATTCAACATCTATTTAGTGGGTTCAGCTTTTTATTTCTTTCAAACCCATCACCTTACGCGGGAAAAAAAAACAACTGGTAGCTTCGTTTAATATCTCAACTCCAACAAGTTTCGATGTAACTATTACTTAATCTTCACACGTTTTTGAAAGCAAAGCATCAAAATTAACCCCCTTTGTTAGATTGCAAGCCTTTATGAAGATTTTTTTGAATTGTTGATATTTTTTTAAAGATAATCTGCACTCTTTCTATAAGAAAAAAAAAATTAAATTTGTTTCGTCAATGTCTTACCTACATATTAACTGGTCAATACGGATTTGTTGCTTTAAAATTTTATTCAGTGCATAAAAATTCAACATCTGTTTAGTGTGGATTTTTATTTCTTTCAAACCCATCACCTTACGGAGAAAAACAACTGATAGCTTCCAAAATTAATATCTCAACTCCAGCAGGTTTTCGATGTAACCATTACTTAATCTTTACACGTTTTTGAAAGCAGAGCATCAAAATTAACCCCTCTTTCTCATAAATTATTCCACGTGGATGCAAAAAAAAATTATTATAATTATAAACTTAAAGCGCAGCCACGGACAATGAGCTATTTCTAATCAGTGGCCATCCATAAATAATTACTTCTAATCTCCGATATCTGCCTTCCTTAATTAATTGTTCCTATGCATAATCACTTGTAAATGAGAAAGAAAAAAACACGGAAGGCGTTAAATGACCTCAAGATGTTCTGGACGATACATCGCTCTCGATTGATGGGGTTTTATCAATCCATTCCGATATATCGGTATGAATCGAGATATGATTTTAGGTAGGCGAACAAACCTTGACACAGATGGTCCTCAGCCAAGAAAACTCATTAAAGTCGCCTTAAGTAAATCAGTTTAGGCGAAGAATGGGTAGGGTGATTGGGATTTTTTTTCTTCCTCTAGCCTCGTTTGACATTTATGGATTTCAGCTTGGCTGTTCATTATCCAAAAGAAAGAAGTTGAATTCCTCTTTGATTTATTGTTGCAATATGTGGTTGCCCTTAGGTGACGGCATCATGTTTTCTTGGATCAGGAAGTGACTTTGGTGAGCATCTGTTTATGTTTGGATGTTGTTAATGTGGGTAGAGAAATGTTCGTTGGTGTAGGATTATAATGAGGAGGTTTCAGAAAAATTGCGCAAATTCATCGAATTCCTGTTTTGGAAGCACATAAACACTTTATTTTAATACTACTGCGTCCAAAAGTAAGACCAGTTTTCAATTTAAATTTTCAGGGCATATGGTATATTTCAATTTTTTTTACTTTTTTACGTTGTTGGCACTGTCCTTGACATCTGTATGAAATTTTACGTCAAAATATTCATTAGTGCTTAAGTAACGCTTGGTTTTGTGATATGTTAAAAACTGATTGTGGCGATTTTTGAAATGTCTCTTCAATCGACTCAAAACGGTGTCCCCTGAGTGGCCTTTTGAGTTAAGGGAATATCCAGAAGTAGCACGATGCTAAATCAGGTGAATACGGTGGTTGTGGAATGATATAGGTTTCATTTTTGGCGAACGAGTCACGAAAAATAAATGCAGTGTGAGCTGGCGCATTCAGTGTTTTTGGTACCAATCAAGATTTGATACGTTTGAGGCCCAAAACATCTTTTAAAAGGGAATTTTGAAATTCCAAGATCATCAGCAAAGTCTCCAATTGTAAATCGACGGTTTTCAAGCACCAAATCTTTCATTTTTTAGACGAGAGCTTCGTTGGTTGAGGTTGATGGTCGACCAGAGGGCACTTCGTCTTCAACGCGTTCTCTGCCTTCTTTGAACTGTTTATACCACTTCTAGACATTTATTTCCGATATAGGAATGCTCACCGAATGTCTTCTGCAGCTTTCTATACATTTCCGCAAACAAAATTGAATACAAATTTTTGCTCAATTAATTCAGACATGTCAAAAATCACCGGAATCAGTTTTGGCATCTCACAAAACCAGGCGTAACTCAAACACTAATGAATATTTTAACTTAAAATTTCACACAGATGTCAAGGACATTGCCCAACAACCTAAAAAAGAAAAAAAAATTGAAATACCATATGCCCGGGAAATTTAAATTGACAACTGGTCTTAATTTTTGGACACATAGTTATTGTTGTTGTTTGTAATATAATCGATTAGTAAAATATTTGTAGCTTCAAAATTTTACTAAATTATCTTTCTGAAACAAATCCGAAAAGATAATTTGAATGAACTTAAAGATTAAATATTTTACCACGTTGCATAAAAGTCAGCGATGGGAAATTGACCAGTTAAATTTCCCTCTCCTGAGTAGGATTTCTTATACCAATTCCTGACACCCAAGTTAAAGATTATTTAATCTTTACCATCTGTTACCATGTTGTATAAAAGTCAGCAATGGGAAGTTGGCCAATAAATTTCCCTTTCCTGAGAAACACTTTTTTTACTGTTTCCGCTTGCAGTGTTTTTCTGTAAGCATTCCGTGTGTGCCATTGATCACGAAGCAACACGAGATTCGAACATGTATTGGAGCTCGTCCACTCTTGAAATGGCCTTGACTTAATTTATTTGGTCTCTTAAATATTGCACAATAAATAGATCACTTTGATTGATACAGTGTACAAACTAATTGGGGTCACTTATGACTCATCAGGTGTTGTTTCATATATTTTTTTTTCTAACACATTTTGCATCATCTGAAGAAATGTACCTCATAGTGAGCTGATCATATACGATCTTATAATTATATGAGCTATGGCTGATCATATGAACTATACCCAGTAAGTTGATCAGTATGGGACGTGTCTGGAATGGTATCTACAGATAAACTGAAAAATTCTGCAGTTCTTAAATCATCCAAGATAGATTTTCTTACTTTATATGGCATAATTTGGCTTCTACTCAGTTTTAAACTAATCATGTCAGCAGAAAATGTCATATATTAAATTAATTATTACTACGAGAATGTGGCCAGTTGAACATCTCACTGTGCTTCCAAAGCAAGAAACTGGTTACAGAAATGAAGAGACTCGATGGCGATTGTGTGTAAAGTCTCGCAACGATAACTTGTTGAGTTTTCAACGTTTTCTCTTATACGCCACGCAAATGTAGAGCTGTTAACTATAAAGATATTCCCCCATCGATAATCCTGTTCGTTGTTGTTTGTTACTTATCTCAGTTGGGAGATAGTAACATCAAAACGAAGTCCATTAACCCGTGATTCTCATGGAAGGAGGGAAGGGAGTCAGCTTTCGTTGTGATGGAACACCCGTAGGTAGAAATCTGAATTGGCTCCGTGTCGCTGAAGAAGGAGGGCAGTGCCTTCCGGGAGGACTTTTAGTCGGAACTATGCAAAAGTGGAAACTTGGTATATACCACTAGGTATACAGCAGCATCTATGACCAAGCCCGAGAGCCTTTGTGGTCCCATTGAAGAAAGGAAAGGAAGGGGGGACTTGTGATGAAGCACCCGTAGGTAGAAGTCCTTCCGGGAAGATTTTTAGGGGGAATTAACCCGCATTTGCTTATCGTATGTAAGAAAACCCTGAAAACTTTCAGCAGGCACTCCGACTAACGAAGCTAGATGCTGAGCATCACAAACGTCATCGAATCACCTCGTTTTTTTTTATGCGTCTAGTCTTCACTAGCGGCGCACGTTGCCATTGAGCCACGTGTCAAGCTGGCTAGTTCGTGGCATTCAAAAGTAGAACAAGGGGCCCACGGATACTCAAGAAAAAGAAAATACTGGAGCTTTTTTAATAACAAAGAAACATTTCTCAAAAAAAGCATGCTAAATCTGTAGGCAGAAAATTCTTTCCTTTCAGTTAGAGCAGGGGTCTCCTAACTATGGGTCAGTCAGTCTACCCGCCAGTGTCATCAATCCGGTCCGCGACAGCGAATAGCTTATTGTTGCTGTAATAAGTCGGGTAAAAAAATGCAGAATGGTAATAACTCGGTTTTATTGACTTGCTAGGTAAAGCTTAATGACAAGCATAATATGCAGAAAATTTAACTTACGCATAACAACTAACAAATAATTGAAATGGGTCCAAATGAATCCCACTAACATTATAAACTAGTGATCATCCCGCGGTTACCCTCGCTAGTCATGTTGGAGTAAAGAGTATCGCATATATATGTATGTCGATGTTTGGAAAGTATATATCCTGAATCAAACATATGATTTTTGTCCTGAAAATTCCTCAGGAACGGAAAAGCTAAATTAACGCGAATGAAACCGCGGGGTATCCACTTGTAAAAAAATACCAATGAGATTTATGTAATTTTGATTTTTCACTAACAATAGTTTGTAGTTGTGGATCAATTTTACTTGTACCAATTATTAAGAGATTGTAATAATTGAACCAGCGAATTTAGCAAGCGTATGCTCGCTCAGAGTGCGTACTCGACGACTAGTCTAGAAATTATAGATAGGAGTAAACAGTATGGCCCTAAGTCTGAAAAGTTTGGAGACCCCTGAGTTAGAGGAAACACGCAGGTGAGTATTACCCATGTGATACGAGGGCGTTTTCCCATACGACACGCAGATGTTGAGAAGTTTCTGCTATAAGTTTTCTTGTCGGCTAGCTGCTCATGGTATAAACGTGGGATACGAGGCACATCCATGTACAAAAGAAAAAAAAAATTTAAAGATTCAACTAAGCTACTAGAATGTTCGAGGAGTTTCGGGAGAGATTGTGACAATATATGTAACAGCATCTTGTATCGACGTCCAGGCGGGACTTTGCCGGTTTTCTTATATGCTACACGAACATTCGTAGGCAATTATTCTTGAAACTCCTCCCATTTTCGTACCTCTTTATAAATCACAATACCATGTCTTCCAAAAAAATGGAGGAAAATGTGGTAATATTACGAAAAAATTTTAATTAAAAATCTTATAATGTTATTGATATTAAAAATATGTTGATATTATTTTTAAAAAAGGCCATTTTTATCAAGAAATATTATGCGGTGCTTGACGCAACACTGCTTTTATTTAATGTTTCTCTAGCTGCGATATGCAATTGTTGCATTGTCCATAATGCATATAGTCACTATTACTGAATTAACTTGTTCAATAAATGTAGAATCATTAACAGAAAATTTTAATTCGCAATTTGCTTTCATGATTTTTTAATTCCTAGTAATTGTTTTATTAATTTCCACTTTTTTATCAATAAAATTTGTAGGTTTGCTCAGTCAGGGGACAACGTTTTCAGTCGATTGAAGAGATTCAACGTGAATCGCCCACAGTTTTGAAAGCCTTCCCTGCCGATGACTTTTTAGCATGCATTGAGGATTGAAAAAAATGTTGGCATAAGTGCACTGAGTCTAGAGGGGATTACTTTGAAGGCGAGGAAATAAATTTTGAAATATAAATAAAGAGTTTTTGAAAAAAAAAAAATTGGTCTTACTTTTTGGGTACAGTAATATATAATGTACATAATATTATATTATATTATATTATATATAATTTATATTTATATATATATATATATATATTAGTCCAATATATATTTTTATTATATTTTTTAGCAGAATTATTTCAGAAGTGAAAAATAAATATTTTTCGATATGACTGACTAACATGAAATTTTCGAAAGAAATTCGGAATTATCATAAATTTTGGAACACAATTCCCTTCGTAAATTTGTGTGTCAAAATATTACACAATAGACTTCCTATCATTAAAATTCATCACTAAATATTTCCAAAGTGTATATTTTTATTACCTATGAATGACTGACACTAATATTACTTAAATGCCTACTTTTTTGTTTACAAAAACATATTTCTAATTACAATATAGTTCAGTTAGTAATAATAATGAAGTTATTTGTCTCTTAAACAATAAAAATACAGTTCTGAATAACTACTCAATCATAAGTTAGGAATAAATAATATTTAAAATTAGTTAAGTGTTATAAATTAATTAATATAATAGCGTCAACATGCATTTTGTATTCCGATGTATAGACAAACTCATTGAATGGTGCTGCCATCTAGTAGTTTTGATCTTTAATACTTTCTTCTCAATTCAAAAAATTTAATACTGAAAGAATACAAAAATAGCTAAATAAAGTTCATATAAATCTGTAAATTTTTCATCTGGCTTTAATTTTTTTCTATTTAATGTATTAAAGCAAATTAAGCATGCAATATGTGTACACAATTACTTGAAAATCATGTGTATTTATTTTTAGTATTAACTAAAAGTCTTAGTATGATGTACAATTATTATTCAATTTTAAAATTCTTATTTAATTTAGCATAAAAGTAAGTTACTTTTTAAACAATTTGTAAAAGTATGTTATCAAGAGTATTGATCTGCATCAAACTTAAATAATTATAACAGAAAAATAATTGTTTATATCATATATATATATAAATTTGTGGCCTTTTTAAGTATAAAAATTTATTTTTTAAACAGTTTTTTTAATATTAATACATTACATACATATAATTACATACATATTAATACATACATTACATATTAATATTAATACATTACATATTAATATTAATACATTTTTAAATGAATGAATTTTTTTTACAATTAACATATTATTTCTTCACAATGGTCTATAAACTTATTAATTCCTTTCTGTAATCTGAATGGTTGATGTACTTTTATATCGCAGGCCATTATGTGTGTGTGTGTCACACAACGGTAAATCACGCTATTAAGGTTATAGAACTTTCCTCAATTAACGATATTATTACCATGCTAATTTTTAAATATCCTCTCTATAAAGCCGCACCCAACACTAGTTTTGTTCCTTTTAAAATTTGATGTAAAATATATATAATTTAATTATTGTTTTAGTATTAAATCTGGGATATGCAATTGATCTAAAGGTGATGAATAAAACAAATACGTATGACTAAATTAAGTATAAGTTAAATTTTTAAGTAAACTAATGTTAATATCAGACGCTTTCAATTATCACATTTTAACACAGATTAAATCAAAATTAAAAAAATAATTGAATGCCAAACTGTAAGAATATTCACAATAATTTGTGCTGCCATCTCGTAGTATAATTCTGAATTTTTTATTTTATTGGGACAATTTTCTTTGTTAAAAGTAGATTAATTTTTTTTTTTTTACTTTGGTTAAATTTTTCGTATCTCCTAGAGAATAGTGCAAAATAAAAATTAAATTATAGAATATATAGATTTAAATTAATATAAATAGAATTCTTAAGGAGGAAAATAATCCAACATTTTTGAGGCTAAATTATGCCAAACTAATATTTGGCTATCTATAATTCTGCAAAGCATGATTAAAATTAAGCGAAAATTATTTATAAAAATATTGCAGTTGTACATAAAATATATAAACATTAAAATATATTTAGAATGTATCTAAAAAATTTTTAAAAATTTCGTATTTGTCGATTGAAAGTTTCAAGCAAGGAAAATGAAATAATTTATTTACACAAATACAGAAATACAATACAAATTCTATTCAACTTAAAAAGTCAAAACAAAATAAAAAAAATAGAATTGATTTTTCTTTTTAACATTTTAAAGATATTAAAAAAAAAAAAATGAAAAATATATAATAAATTTAAAACAAATATTTCAGTGACTTAAATTTAATATTTCATTGTACAAAACAAATATTTTTAAACTATGTAGAACAGAAAGGAAAAGAAAATTTCAAAAAATTGTATAATAAATGTATTTATCAATTTAATATATTGCTTTTTTTAAAAAATATCTATAATTGAGGCAAGAAACAAAACTATTTCCTTCGTGTTTCGTGTTTTATAAGAAAAAAATGTTTTTAAAATCTTACATTAAATATTGAGTTCGATTTAGATCTTAATAATTAGTTTTCAAAAATAGCAAAAGATTTAAAAAGAGATTATAAAATATGCTTAAATTCCATGAGGAGTTTCAAAATGCAAATAAATGCCAATGCAATGTACTGTAAGGAAATTGTTAATATTAGTAATTGTTAGTATTAATTGTTAGCATTAGTTAGTAGTTAGTAATTGTTAAATTGTTAGTACAAATAAACAAATAATATTTTGTTTCTATGCAAGCGTCCAACAAAGAATAAATTGAGTGGTTTTATTTAATTATTTTCAAATTAATAGAATTAAGAATGTATGTGAGGGGACGACAGATTGACTTATGTCTTTGACAGCGTTCTTCTCAATGGCAAAGACGCCAAATTGTAGCTCCAACATTTTCTGATCGAATTTAGCACAGCCAAATTTTGTTTCTTTGCTCTGAAATTAGCTAGAACTCAGCTAATGTATAAGTGCGTTCAGGTAGCGATTTGCAAAAATCCTGTCAAGAGTGTAGGTTAAAAAAAGGTTGTAAAAATAAGTGTAGTGTGGTGTATAATGTTAAATTTATTTCCTACCACTTTTAGTAAAAGGGAATTTTTATAAAAAAGGAGGGCTAATAATATATTTAACACAAGGAAATAAATCTTATTCCTCTGACTTAACCACTCTCACTTCAAGAATCACCGTCTAAACATTCATAATAAAATCTAGAAAAGGACAAGTTTCCATAAAAGATGATGCACACAAGACCAATTCGAATTGCACTTTTTTTTTTAAAAAAAACAGCAGAATATTTTTATGTCATACAAATATTTTAAATGTTCTTTATACGAATTGTTTATAACTGAATCTTATTTTTTTTAACAGAAACCGTAACATCCTTTCTCTGTGCATCTTGATACGTCAAACTTGTGGTTTTAGTTTGATCTCTTTTCCCAGTCTTTTATTTGACCAGCTGGTATTACAACTTGGTTACCCTCTAAATTCCGGGCATACCATTGTGGCAAAGAACTAGATTTCCAACACTCATTTTCGTAAAAAGCTCATTTTTTTTCTGTTCCTGCTCGAGTTGATTTCGCGTGTTTTCCAACTTCAACTCTAACTTCAAATTCTCCTGTATTAATCTCGAGTTTTCTTCTTTTAACTTTCGTTCATTTTCTCTCCTCTTTTGCCTCGATTTTTTAGCAGCGAGGTTGTTTTTCTCCCGTCTTTCGTAATATTTTTCATCCTTTTTATCGTCAGGAAAAGGAGCGCTTCTTTTGCGACCAACTTGTCCATTGATGCTCTGTTGACTAGGCGGACTAGACGATTTCGCAGTGGCTCCAGGAAGATCGTTGCTGTCTATTCTTGTGCTGGTCATAATCTCATGCTTGGAGTTTTGTGACCCATCCTTCCCAGATTCACCATCTGAATTGCTGACTTCAACGTTCAAAGCCATGGACTGTTTGTCCAAGTAAATGGACGAAATATCTTTCGATTTCTCCATACTTTTTCCATCTCGTAAACAACCATTCATGGAAAAGGACTGACAGTTCTCAAAATTCTGTCGAAGAATTGAGTCTCTTGGCCAGCCTGTAGGGTCAGAAAAAAGACTTGGGTTTGGTTGCTCACAAGAACCATTTAACTTGAGACGCTTATTTTCATTACCTGGGATTTCGTTGGAGCTAAGCGATGGTACGTAATACGGATAATGATAAGGAAAATAATTCTTCACATACATGCTTGGTTCCATGAAATTTTTAAACCCTGTACATTTATAAGAATTCTCGTCACAGGGAGAATTAACTGGGGTAAAATGACTTCTCTCTTTTACCGGTAAAACTGGGTCTTGTGCATAGAAAGGGAATTGACATCTATTAACTTCAAATGGTATCTTCTTAAATGATGACTCCGTACCAACTGTTTTATTAGATGAATGGTAATTATTACCCAAAATACTATCTATTGAAAAGTTAGTTGTATGACGTGAATTACTACGATCATGAATAGTTGGGTTCAGCACAGGCGGGAATGGATGGCCATGACTTGATCTTGAATTTCTCGATATTTCTGGGGCAGCTATGTTTCTATTGTCATTGACATGTTCGAATTTCTGGGATAAGTGAACTGATGAAAGTTCTTCCTTTGCACTACTAATTGACTCATTGAAATGACGTCCATATTTAAAATGGCAACCTTCGTCATTTCCGCCCTTGGAAAGGGCTGATTCTGTAGATGAATCGTTTCCAGGCATTGTCCTTTCCATATCCAATAGAAAATCTGAAAAAAAAAAGTGTTATTGTTATAAATCATTCAAATAGTCCTTTATTATCTATGGAATAATAATTTTTTTTCTATTGCAAGCTATCTTTTTAGTTTAATAACTCAAAATGTTTCTGCGTAAAATATAATAATTTTAAAACACTTAATTTTATTATTATTATTATTACATTTTTTTTATTTAATTATTTCGAAAATTAAGTAATGGACTACAAAATTAATTTGAATTTGTTAAAAAAAAAATTAGGTCTTGACAAATTGAGAAAATGATGATATAGAATCGTAATAACCGAAATAAACAAATTATTAAGTTATTTCTTAACAAAAAAAGATAATGACAAATCTGTAAAGATCTACCTTTTAAGAAGCTTTTATTCATATACAACAATTTGACAACAAAATTGTACGTTCATATAATTATTTACGTTTTTTACCAAATATAATCGAAGTTCGTATATATTTTTAGAATATTTGTAAAATATATTTGTTTGCTCAATAAATTTAACATTAAATCAACTATCATAATGTTAAGATTTGAAATGTTTAAGTATTTGTCTCGCCAATAGATGGCGCTATAAAATCTTCACAAAAAGACTCGCCGAAGAATGACTCAGAGGGAATAAGTCAGTTAAAAAAAAAAAAAAAAAATTCCTAAACATTAAAATTCTTTTATTTTATTTATTTACTTACTTAATTAATTATTTGCAGCTGAGTATAACAGTTTTCTTAATGCTTAGTTTCAGTAGTTTACAAATTTGAATAAGTTATATAAATATAATTATTAAAGAGTATCGAAAATAATGTGTATTCAAGTTATATGGAGTGGAATTTTTAGATTATATAAAATGAGGTGGAAAGACTTTCATTGTTTTTTTTTAATATTAAAATCACACACATATATACATTATTTTATTTTTAATTAATGATTAAACCCATTATTATTATCATATTAAATTTATTATTATTATTATTATTACAATTATTAATATATTAAATGATAAATTATTAAAATTAATTTAAATTTATATCCTAGTTTATTAATTTTATGAGTTCGAGTGAGAATTCAACATAGATTTTTTTTTTTTTAATGCTGTTTTTCATTTCACTTCAACAAAAAATATGACATATATTCACAATACTCTACTAGCATTGGTCATTACTAACATTATTAAAAATTTCAGTTCATAAAATAAAATAGCATATTATTTCAAACTAATAACTAAATTCGTACAAAAAGGAATTAGATTTCTTTAGATACAAAAGGATGTTTTGAAATACAAAAATTAAAAATTTTTTTTCTTAGTTTTGCGGCCGTTTACAACACACATTATCTCCACATAGAGTTTAAAAAAAAAAATGTTCAACAGTGCATGAAGTCTGTATTTTATTATACAAATATAATGAATCATCTTTGAAAAAAAATTATGTAAATAGAAAAAAAATTGAATATACGAATAACAATTCGTATTTTTATTAAAATTATTAAAATTTTTTTTATCCTAGACTATTTTTTATTTATTGAATTAGAATTCAATTGAGATTATTTTTTAAAATAATCTCAATAATCAATAATCAATAATTTTTTAATTGATGTTTTTTTTTTTTCAATGCAACAAACAACATTGATCATTTCTAATATTATAAAAAATTTCAATTAAAAATATGAAATAGCCTATAAAAAATAAAATAGCCATATATATAGTTTAAAATGATATGCTATATTATTTTTTTAACAGACATTTTTTATAATGTTAGAAATTGATTTCCTTTTCATACGAATTTAGTCATTAAATTCGTATAAAAAGGAAATCAATATCTATTGCAAATAATAATAATAAAGTGACAAATTTCTCTAGGCATAAAAGCGTATTTTGAAATACAAAAGTTTTAGTTTCGCGAACCTAAACAAATTTAAAAATTCTAACGTCTCCACCACCGATTTGGAAGAAAAACAACATTGCAAGAAATCTGTATTTTACTATATAAATATAGTAAAGGTTTTTGAAATATAGTAGAACTTCTGTAAGTCGAACTTCAAGGGAGACGCCAAATAATTCGAGTTATAGAGTTTTCGACTTATGGAGGATTTCGAGTTACTCGGATTTTGTAAGGAAATATTCGACTTGTAGAGGTTTAGATTCTTTCTAACTTATTTTGAGTTCGAGTGGTAAAATAAATAAAAATTCAAGTTACAGAGGTAATAAACATGTTTATTTGCTAGAGTGCAAATGAAATCAATAGCAATAATAAGAATATTTCATAGAATTGGTTATTCTATTTACTGTATACTCATGCATTGTTTTCTAAAAAAACAATGACGTGCATTGTCGGCAAATCCTTAAATTCGGTAAATTATTTTTCTTCGAGCTATAGAGGTAATTAGTTTCAAATGATCGAGTTGTAAAAAAGATTGTACAATCAAACATTGCTAATGTTCGAGATACAGAGGTCCAATTTTTTTTTTCGAGTTACGGAGGGAAAATGTATACCAAAATGGCTTGTGGGGATTGACTAATTATTTCGACATATAGAGGGCTGAAATTTCGAATAATGGAGGTTTTGGGGCTTGAAGGGAAGGGAACAAAACATTTTTTCGAGTTTCGGAGGTCTTCGACTTATCGAGGTTCGACTTAAAGAGGTTCTACTGTATGTATATAAATAGAAAAACAGCTGATTATACTAATAACAATTAATAAAAGGAAAAAAAAACAGTAAATTGAACAAACAACTTAACAAAAAAAAAAAAAAAAATCAATTTTCCATATTTTCCTGTCGAGACCCAATATTTAACTGCATAATTTACGACCGTTCATAAGTATGGCGATAAGTTTCAATACAATATGCAAGAAACATTTCTGCTTCGCTTCTTCGCTCACATGATCTGTTACGTGATGTTTGATCACAATTGGTATATGGCCATTTCCCGAAACAGTATCCTATTGCTATTCAATCTTTTGTTGCCAAAACTAATATTTTCCGAGTTTTCAAGAGTTAGTTTAAAAATGTCATACAAAGCACCCCACCGCTTTTAGAACAGTGACATTCATTTTCTCGTCAGTAATTTTATTCTTATGTTAACAATTATTTTTTACTTTGATTAACTCTAAAAGCGCGTTTTTTAGTGTTTTTAAACTATAATATTTAAATGAGTTGTGAGTAAAACAAAGGCTAAATGCGAATATGTCGAGCCAGGCAGGATTCGAACAGGGAATCTCCCAATCAAGCGCGTTATCCGTTGTGCCGCTGTCCCACGTAGGTTTGAATATTTGAAAGATGTCTGTAAATGTTTCTTTGCAGCCTATATAGTGTGTATCAGGAGAAGCAGATCTCCAGGGGGAAAATTAAGCACCCATCAAGATGACTTTTCAAAGGCTGTGTGTTTTAAACACTAATCCTGGCGATCCCAATCATGATGAGATAATAAAATCAAAATATTTTATTGTCATCGATCCTTGATAAGTCTACAACGTTTAAATTAAATCGGATCGCTTTAAGTAGGGCAAAATCGAGCCCAAAGAGTCAGTTACATACAAACAAACATACAGGTGAAAGTAATAAAAGCGTATTAAAATAGAGAACAGATATTTAAATATAGAGATATTTAAAAATAATTTCTCACAAATATTTCATAACTAATACGATCAATGCCCTGTCCACAAGAGAAAATTTCTTTGAATAAATATGGGATACTTTGATTCGATAATTTTATCAATTTCAGTTTCGTAGTTAACATTTAAATACTGATATTAAATTTGAATATTAAATTGCATATTTAATTACCGACTTATTAATTAATTTATTACAAAATAATCCCGTCTTATTTATTTCTACAATGTGGGCGAGGCCCATTTTTACTTTAAATGTTTAACAAAAGAACACTTTTAACTTATTTATGTTAATTTGGGTTTTTGTTCAAGTAGAAAACTTTCACAAAATAATTTGTAGAAAAAAATAAAAGAGAATTCAAAAATAAAGAAGGAATCAAAATTGAATAATTAATAATAAAAATTATAAATTTAAATATTTGATAAATTATAAAATTTGATGTTCACATTTAATATTAGGTTTATTTAAACGAATTATTTTAATTGTGCAATTAAACACATTAAGCAATTCAAAATTTAGAGAAAATATTTTCCTGTGTATTTTTTTTTTTAATGCCTTTTCTAGTCTATGAATTTTATTTATTATTTTAGAATTCAATTGAGATTTTTTTTTAAATACTGGGTTTTTTTTTTTTCGATACAACAAACAACGCGAATTCATAATACCCTGCTAGCATTGGTCATTTCTAACATTATAAAAAATTTTCAATTAAAAAAAATAAAATAGCCTATCATTTTAATTGCAAATGATGTGTTATATTATTTTTTTAACTGAAATTTTTTATAATGTTAGAAATTGATTTCCTTTTCATACGAATTTAGTTGTTAAATTCGTATAAAAAGGAAGTAAATTTTTATTGCAAATAATAATAATAATAATAAAGTGACATATATCTCTAGACGTAAAAGCATATTTCGAAATGTAAAAGTCAAAACTTTTTTTTTTTATTTTCGCAAACAGTTTCAAATTTAAAAATATTCGATGTATCCACCACCGATTTGGAAGAAAAAAAAATTTGAACAACATTGCAAGAAGAACTCTGTATTCTACTATACAAATATAAAAAAATATTTTTGAAAAAATGTATGTCAATAGAAAAACAATTGACTATAATAATAAAGTAATATACTAATAACAATTAATAAAAGAGGGAAAAACAATAAAAAAAATTGAAAAAAAACACGAGATCCCCCCCCGTTCTTTTTTCATTTCCTTCTATTAGTTCACACTCTCCCTATATATATCTTGTTCACATTTTCAATCGTTAATAAAATACTTTTTATTCATCCAGTCAAGTTCAAATACATTTTTTTAAACTTGTAGCGGATGATACTTGACGTTAAAACAGTTTTTTTTCAAATATTAATTCATTCATTAAATTTAATTCATTCATTTTAGTTTTTTTAGATTTAAGTTGCATATATCTACCAATAGATGGCGCCAGATAAACTTCACAAAAATTAATGAAAATTATTTATAAAGGACTTTTCTGCAATATAGTGAAATAAAAGTAAGAATCGAATTTAAAAAAATATTTTTTTTTATATTACTTGTTTTTATGTAGGAAGGAGAATTCAAAATTAAATGTTAATTTTACATTCACAAAATAGTTTATTTCTTTGCTTTTAATTTATTTATTTGAATGTGATACACAGATGAAATAATTTGCAAAACTATCTGGCAAAAAAAAAAATTGATGAGTTTTATTTTTTATTTATTTTTTTTTTTTTTTTCGGTACCGAAATTTTTCGGTATTTTTGTAAAATTTTCCATGTTTAGAAATGATATAGAGCTCTATCTGGTTATTTATAAAATTTTCATATAAATTTGATTAATTTATTTGAAAATTTCATAGACATCAAAAATCTAATTTATTTATAGACATATTTGATTATCAATATTCCAATTTTGCATGCCATTTCACTTGTTTAAGTCATAACTTTATTTTATTTAGGTTCACGTGGTTATACACTACATCAAGCTTACCGGAGAACGAGAGTTCGATTCCCACTTTTAATGAGCATTAAAGTCACTGCTTTAAAAAAGAAATATATTATTCTAGAATTTTTTTCCTGAAAGTCATTTCCAGTTTATTACTTATATAACATACATTGATGTATGTTATTCATTATAAGGTGGTAAGTAAGTTTACGATTTTCATAAGCTAGTTTGCAAAAAGTTTAGGCCCAGGAAATGATTTTATATATTTTTATTTTATAGCTTTCTTAATTTTTCTACATAAAAGGGAATATTTTACAGTATTTTCTTTTAAAATAAAATTTTATAAGCAAAATCTAATTTTTAAACTTTAAACTTTTTTTATACTCGAGTTATACTCGAACTTTTTTATTTAATTTTAAAACGGAAAAGATTTGTAAGATTTTTTTTTAAAATAATTGTTAAGTATTTTCAAATACTGCCGATTATTAAATAAGATATATATGGTAGTTATAATTTTTCTTGCACGTTCATTTATTTTATAATAATATACACTCTTTATCCTTTTTCTACTGCCTGAATGGCCGAGTGGCTAGCGCTCGGTACCACAGGTTTCAGGTTCGAGTCGCGGCGGTGCCATGGATGTTTGTAGTGGCTCGGAATCCACTTTAAACCGTAGGTCCCGGTCTAACACGATCTTAGAGCGTTGTGGAGAGTTACATATTAAAAAAAAAAGAAAAAAACTAACTGTTCATATATATAGTGATTAGGGGATTATAATCCTTGTTGCTTCACATCCCCATATACTACTTTATTCATCATCATCCTTCTTCTAATCTTATGTTTTCAAATTTAGTTGTATAATACCAATTTACAGTTCTCGATTTGTTTTACATATTGAAATCAGCATGGATGTTTGTTAGTGGTTCAGAATCCACGTTAAATTGTCGTTCCCGGTCTGTTTAGCCCTCATGTGCACAAAATGACCGTAGAGCGACAAACCAAACAAAACCAATATTGAATTCAAAATAAAATTTGAAATATGTCTTCGTAACTTGCCTTCTAAGTTACAAGCTGGTTTTATTTCGAAATCATTCATAATATTTTTACGAATCTTACTAGATTCACAATTATAATTTTTAGTGTATGGATAATTACCAACAACAGTCCACAATTATAATTTTTTGTGTATGGATAATTACCAACAATAGTCCACAATTATAATTTTTTGTGTATGGATAATTACCAACAACAGTCCACAATTATAATTTTTAGTGTATGGATAATTACCAACAACAGTCCACAATTATAATTTTTAGTGTATGGATAATTACCAACAACAGTCCACAATTATAATTTTTTGTGTATGGATAATTACCAACAATAGTCCACAATTATCATTTTTAGTGTATAGACCATACAATGTTGAAAACGATGATTTTTATTCGATCACTGAAGTTAAGAAACACCAGGAATGATCATTACTTGGGAATGTGAACACTATAAGAACAACGAAATATCTGTTAGTTTTAGAGTTTTTAGACCTTGTGAAACCTGACAGATAGGTGAAGTTTTGAATTAAGGGACCTTGTCTCAATAAGTGATACAAAATCAAAAATTTACATGTCTATGACAAAAATGTGCATTTTAAATCCATAAGCCAGTAAGTTCACTAAATGCCATTCTATGAATTGTTTGTTTCAAATTACAGTGAAAAATTAATAGTTTAAAAAACTAAAAAACACGCTTTTAGAGTTAATCAAATTAAAAAGTAAAAAATAATTGTTAACATAAGAATAAAATGACTGACGAGGAAATGGATGTCGCTGTTCTAAAAGCGTGGGGTGCTCGATATCAATCGTTATAATTTTTCACTAGTTTCATTCCGAAATGCAGAGTTAGTTTTAAAATGTCATACAAAGCACCCCACGCTTTTAGAACAGTGACATTCATTTTCTCCTCAGTCATTTTATTCTTATGTTAACAATTATTTTTTACTTTTTAATTTGTTTAACTCTAAAAGCGTGTTTTTTAGTTTTTTAAACTATTAATTTATTTTTTACTTTGATTAACTCTAAAGGCGTGATTTTTTAGTTTTTTTAAACTATTAATGAATTTTTTACTTTGATTAACTCTAAAAGCATGTTTTTTAGTGTTTTTAAACTATAATATTTAAATGAGGTGTAATTGTAATTGTGAGTAAAACAAAGGCTAAATGCGAATATGTCGAGCCAGCCAGGATTCGAACATTGAATCTCCTGATCCATAGTCAGGCGCGTCATCCATTGTCCCACGTAGGTTTGAATGCCTTTACTGAATACTTTCATTCTACATGGGTTAAATTGCTCTTCATAAGTTAAAATAAAATCTCTAATCCTGGCGATCTTAATCATGATCCCAAAGAGTCAGTTACAAACAAACAAACAAACATTCAGGTGAAACTAATATAATAGCGTATTAAAAATAATCAACTGTTTTCTTTCTGAAAGATGCTTGTAAATGTTTCTTTGCAGCTTAAATAGTGTATATGAGGAGAAACAGATCTCCAGGGGAAAAAGTCAGTTACATACATACATACAAACATACAGGTGAATCTAATAAATGCGTATTAAAAATGGGGGTGCATTACAGTGCATGGTGTACCTAAGGTCATCCTGAATTTGCTATATATTTGCCGTTGCAATGGTAAATAATCGTAGTCAGAACAGTCAACATTGCAAAATAGCTATCTAAATTTACTATCGCTATATTAATACTTTTAAGACCAATCTATTGTTTAAATCAATTCATTCCTTTAGCGTTTGCTACTGAAACTAATGTGCCGTGTCCTGATGGCCGAGTGACTAGTTCTCTGGCGCTCGGTACCACAGGTTCGAATCCCGGCGGTGTCATAGATGTTTGTAGTGGTTCGGAATCCACTTAAAACCGTAGGTAGGTCCCAGTCTAATATGACTGTAGAGCGTAGGGTTGACAGCCCTAACCTCGTAAAAAGAAAGAATTCCTGTCTAAAAATCTGCCAGTAGGCAGAGGGCCTTGGCCCACCATGCGGCTATTGTACCAATGATAATATAATGATCCCTGATATAAAACAAAATTATCTTTTTTTACTTCGGTCGATCTCATGTTCCTTATATAGCCCATGGCTATCCAAGCCTATTTGGACATTGTCTTTCGGAAGGACTTTCGAAGGTAACTGCCCCGCATTTGCGTTTCATATGAGACAACCCCTAAAAAGTCCCACCAATTAATATGATTACGTTGACACACGCTATCTCGATCGTCATTGAATTTCCTCTTTTCTGAAAGCAATGACTCTATCTGAGGTCAGCAATGAATATAAACATTATTTTATCCTGTGTGTTACTAGGCCACTAATTGCAGTGTTATCAGCCACGTATTAGCGGAAAATTAAAACCGCTATTAGTAGACGATTTATTACTTAAATTTAAATTTAGATTGCGATAATATTAATATAATTAAAAATTAAATAACTATTTAAATAGGTTTTTAAATTTTAGTTTACTTTTAATTTTTCTAATTTTCATTGATTTTTAAAAAAATTACATTTCAATTAACTTTAAATTTTATTTAGCTTTTTAATTTATAGTATGAATAACTTTTCAAGACTGTAATCAAACCTTTCAATAAATTTTATTTACCAATTTAATAATTAAAATAAATATTTCAAATTATATGTTTATTACATTCAGTTGAATATAAGGAAATCTTTGTTTAATTTAGTAATAAAAATTGCCTAAAAATGTTAAAAGTTTAAAACATGAAAACCTGGATTTAATTTTTTTATTATTATTATTTAATGATTTAAAATATCCTTAATAAATATTCTTTATGTTAATAGTTATTATGAGATACAAAGTGTATTATATTAATATTTATACAGAATTATTATTTCGCTTTAAAATATTTATGGAATAATTTAATTATTTCTTATTTAATGTGATGTAGTAATGTTTTTAAAAATGTAATATAATTAAAATTTTATTGCTCTATAAGAATTTATTTCTCGAAACATTTTCTTAGTGTAATATTGCTTATTTATTTATTATATATCAAACTATAAAAAAATTTAAATATGAAATTTAAATTTTTATGTAGAATTCCAAAATAAATTTACAAAATGTAGTACGGAATTCAGATAATATGTCTTGTTTACCAATATTATTGCATTGTAATTTGCTTTCTTAAAAAATATTATTGAATGAGTTATGAAAATTTCTTGACTTTTATGTTGAGTTATATATAAAAATTAATTATTGTTCCACCTATTCTTATTATTTTTTTATTTTATTTATTTATTTATTCTTTGGAAATATTGCAAAATAGGAAAATAAAGCCTTATTCGAATTTCAATATACGATATGTTATTTTTCGAATGTAAGTATCTCAAAAAAACCTGTGACAAAAAATAACATTAATTTTCAAAGAAATTCAGAATTATTATTTTTATTCCGTTTTCAAGCCGGAAAAAGAAATAATAAAAAAGAAGGAATAAAAAAAATTAGGAAATAAAATACCCTCCAACCCCTAATCAAAAAACCTGTTCTCAATTCTGGCAATTGTTCATCAAAAGACAATTAAAATGATCAATAATAAAAAAATAATAGTAAATAAAGACTTTGACTTCCATCTTTTTAAAAAATGACCTTATTAGCAGACGATGTGTTTTTAGGAAATGATATTTTCGATCGGGTTTCTCTAAGTTATATATATCGTCTGAAGGTTTATCGAAAGCGACTACGAAATAGAGAAAAATTGTTTGATTGAGTACCTGTGGTGATCAGGAGGAGATAAAAACGATTATTCCTTTACTCTTTGAAAAAAAAGTCTTTTTATTAGAGTTTACATAAAGAAACGACACCGTGCTTATGGATTACGATAAGTGTGCAGAATAATTCGAAGAGCAGGCCATTTTTTTTTTTTTTTTTTTTTTTTTTTTAACAATTAAAAGTGTTGTTTTACTTTCTAAAGTGAAAAATGACATTGTCGTGGATATTTAAATGAGTCATTTTTGTTACCATGGAAACATGGGAATCGTCGATTGATTGTTTTTTTTCATAAAAGGATGAAAGTTAAAATTAATCGTTTAAAGAAATTTCATTTTAAATTGACAATGAACTCTAAAGAATGCTTTAAAGTGAAATGAAAATTTTTAATAATTTGTAAATTAATTTAATTTTAACGTAATTAAACTTATAATAAATTATATAAATTGTAATTATTGTCATTATAATTCGTTTAATGTGACTTTTTAATGTTTAATTTAAATAACTTTTAAGCATTGTAATCAAACCTTTTAATAAATTTTAATTTCCAATTTAATAATTAAAATAAATATTTCAAATTATATGTTTATTACATTCAGTTCAATATAAGAAATCTTTGTTTAATTTAGTA
Source organism: Caerostris darwini (assembly GCA_021605075.1). Classification (NCBI taxonomy): domain Eukaryota; kingdom Metazoa; phylum Arthropoda; class Arachnida; order Araneae; family Araneidae; genus Caerostris; species Caerostris darwini. The sequence goes on from BPLQ01001215.1 coordinate 178,477, forward strand.
ATAAAAATTGCCTTAAAAAGTTAAAAGTTTAAAACTTGAAAACCTAGATTTAATTTTTTTATTATTGTTATTATTTAATGATTTACAATATCATTAATAAATATTCTTTTTGTTAATATTTATTATGAGATACAAAAAATTAGGAAATAAGTAGTAGATTAATATTTATACTGAATTATTATTTCGCCTTGAAATATTTATGGAATAAATTAATTATTTCTTATTCAATGTCATGTAGTAATGTTTTTAAAATGTTTTTTTATTTTCTTAGTGTAATATTGCTTATTTATTTATTATATATCAAACTATGAAAAAATTTAAATATGAAATTTAAATTGTTATGTAGAATTCCAAAATAAATTTACAAAATGTAGTACGGAATTCAGATAATATGTCTTGTTTACCAATATTATTGCATTGTAATTTCCTTTCTTAAAAAATATTATTGAATGAGTTATGAAAATTTCTTGACTTTTATGTTGAGTTATATATAAAAATTAATTATTAATTCAGTAATTAAATTTAATTAATTAATTTTAGGTTTTTTTTAGATTTAAGTTGCATATATCTACCAATAGATGGCGCTAGATAAACTTGAAAAAGTGAATGAAAATTACTTATAAAATTACTTATTAAGACTTTCAGCAATATAGTGAAAAAAACGTAGGAATTGACTTAAATTTTTTTTTTTTTTTTTTTTTTTTTTTTTTTTTAATATTACTTGTTTTTTATTATAATTTTTTTTAAAATTTATTATTGATCATTCTAATTATCTTTTGTTGAACATTTGCCAGATTTGAGAACAGGTTTTTTGATTAGATATTTTTGACAGTTAACAATTATATATATTTTTTTTTCATTTCCTACTATTAGTTCACATTGTCCCTATATATATCTTGTTCAAATTTTACAATCGTTAATAAAATACTTTTTATTCAGACACTCAAGCTCAAATATCCTTTTTGGAACTTGTAGTGGATGACACTTGATGTTAATATAGTTTCTTCAAATATTAATTAATTAATTAAGTTTTTTTTTACATTTAAGTTGCATGTATCTACCAATAGATAGCGCCAGATGTAAGATTTATTTTCTGCAATATAGTGAAAAAATTGTAGGAATCGACTTAAATTTTTTTTTTTATATATTACTTGTTAACTGTATAATTTACGACCGTTCTTAAGTATGGCGATAAGTTCCCCTACAATATGCAAGAAACATATCCCCTCCTTCTTCGCTCCCATGATCTGTTACGTGATCTTTGAACCCAATTGTTATATGGCCATTTCCTGTAACGGTAACCTATTGCTGTACAATCTTTTGTTGCCAAAACTAATATTTTTCGAGTTTTCAACCGCTTTTGTAGAAGAATCAAATTACAAAGCATAAGAAAAGAGGAGAAGGAGCACATGCCCAAATTAATGTGTCAAGGATTTATAAAATGTGGGAAACTCTTATCTCGAATCTTATCTCTTAGAATTTTCTTTATGTGGTCTCTTCGCGACTTACACTATCACCTGATAATGCGATCTCAAGTTCAGTGCTAACCACTTATACTATAGTAGACCATAATACAGTAATCAAAAGATATACTGACATCTTAAATAAATAATTCCGCCGGCAAGGCTTTGCAATAGATTGCTGTTAAGAATTAGTCCGTAATCGAATTTTCCTATTGCCTTCGTAAAAAACATTTCATAGACCACAGGGTTTGAATTGAAATCAACAAGCAACTTTTTATGGTTCGGCAAGTTTTTATCATGAAGACTTATATCGCTTAAATGCGGACTTGTATCGCTTTTATTAACATTGTTTAGATATAAGCTCGCGATAACGATTGCGAGATTAACATGCGATAAAATACCATTACTTAAACACAATTTTCAAGTATAATAGTAATAAAAAAATAACAATATCTACTTCCAAATAAATTAAGCTCATATATATATGTGTGTGTGTTAATAACTATATTTATTTTTTCAAGCAAGTTGAGAATATATAAGTGCTAATATGATGTAAATAGTTAAAAGTATTAATGTAGGAATAACGGCCCTGTATTCTTATACGAATTACACAAAAATTTACCCATATAGTTTTCAGAATTCTTATTAACACAAGAACCCAATACCATTGACATTTTTTAAACTACTCTTCCATTTTACTGAAATTGCGTGAGAAATAAATGAAACACACTCAAATTTTTTAAAGCAATACTCCTTCCTTCATTACACTTAATTTAAAAACATTATAATTAACATAAAACATATATAATAAAAAGACTTTTATATAATAATGCATTAATTGCCTACAATATATGGAATAATATTGATATATTACATACAGGATTAGCATATTTATCATATATATATATTTCAGATTTTCTGAAAAGATAGATTTTAGATAGATAAAGATTTTTCTGATATTTCAGAACAAAATCATCAATGATATTGGTTAACTTTAGCAAATTTAAATATTTTCAAATCGATATTAAACTAAATAAAAACAAAATTCGAATATTTAATACATATTTTTCATGCTTTTTTTTTAAAAGTAAAGTCTTGTAATGTCTGAATTTAAAAATAATTACTATTATTTTAGAAAACACATTTCAGTTATTTAAACTTCCATTTAAATTATTTATTCCTTTAAAATATGTAATTTTTTTCTTAAATGTGACGTTTATTAATATATTTGTTTCCACAATTACTCATTTTTTTAAATTATACTATTCGTCGTTATTGTGTGATTATTTTATACAGATTATTTTACGATTTTTTATTATTTAAAATATCTACTTATTTTATATGTTTTTTACCTAAATATCTATATCTATAAATTGAAAAAAAAAAAATCTATGTATTGCAAATCTATGCATTGCGAAAAAATTAAATTAATATAATAAAACGAAATCGAATACGTGTTATAAAAGGGAAAAAAAAGGGGGAAAGGGAGAGGGGAATGCATAAAAAATAAAAATAAAAAGTACACCGGTTCTGATAACGGTCTTTTTTTCGGGGGATTATAATCATCCTTTTCAGATTCTTCACTGCATTGTTTACATTTTTCAATAGTCTTGTGGCATCGACAACTGGTCCCTAATTGTATCGAATTTAAACTTAACTTTTTAGAGTACCATTTATTTAATTTAGAAATTTTATCTTGCAATTTTTTTTTTTATATTCTAACAATTAAGCAGCCATTTAGAACTGTAATTATATCTATGAATTAAGGTGAGGAAGTCTATCCCCACTGGTACTCTGTAATCGGTACGCCAGTTGCGAATAAAAGTATTTTGTGGGTAGTTGACTCGAAAAAATAAAACTGACGCCAATTTGGATCATTCGAAATACCTCAGCATCTGGCCTCCCTGTTTGATTGGAAATTCACGAGATAACACTTTGAATTGCATCAGATATTAATTCTATCCTTGTCGGTACATCGACAACATCTTATTACGACCCATTCGTATCTTGTTCACCAGAAAAGTGACCTATCATCCTTGTTAGAAATCCGTTTTACTAGAGGGGAGACAATACAGTAAGACATGCCTCCAGTTAGTCTAGAATTGAAATTATCTGTAGTCAACCATAATGACAAACAATAAATTTTTCTGTTGCCCCAGGCAGATAACGGCTGTCCTTACTGGCGTAATACACAATCACTTTGGACAATAGGTCTGGACGTATTCGCCTTATCGCCTGTAGAGCGAAGATTGGTAAATGATTTGCTATATTGTAAATATACCCCGCCCTGCTATATCTATTCTGGTGACGTCTGCCTGTTAGCCACGCGCCAGGTTACATTGAATAAAGATTTAACGAAAAATTATTACAACGGTCTTTCTTAATTAGACGTCATTGTTTCTTAATGAACAATTTTCTGGCATTCGTTATACAAAAGTGTGAATAGTTAAATAAAAATTAGCATACAGCAGTAATTTAACATACGCAGTTTAGAACTTCAAAAAAGATAATTTGATTTGATTTGGAAAATAATGCGCTTAAAACGATTCTATAAACAAATATTCGCTTTTGCAATTCCGCATTTCGTCATTAGATGGCCTTGTGTATCTTTAAACAGCTATATCATAGAATTAAAACTTTTTTTTAAAAAAATTAATTAACAAATAACTAAGATTCTTTCCGTTACTGTTAAATCACATTTTATTTAAAACGAGTCACTTTAAAAAAAGAAAAAATAATTTCATTTTCTGAGAAAAAGAAAAAAAAATTATGTTCTTATTTTACTAATAATATATACTCAAAAAATCAAAATAATGTTACTTAGCTTTAGTTAGTAAAAATACAATTTAATTATATAAACAGGTCAAGTAATGATTTCAATAAATTAAGTAACACATTTAATTTGTAAAGCTAATTCGAATTTAAATGCTTATCAAAAATGAGATTTCACACTGAAAATAGATCGATTGGAAGAAATGATTAAAATATACATAACTTTGTTTACAGTTCAAAGAGAAATGCAAATTTATGCTAACGAACTCAAACAAAAATGCACATTTATATTAATAAATTCTAACAGAAATGCACATTTATACTAGAAAATTCAAGCAGAAATACATATTTATATATACATCTTACAATTAAGTAGTTATAATTGCTAAATTACAATTATAATGACTAAATTACATACGCAAGCACACAATCAATCTATGCAAACATAGCAAAAAAAGACTGAAATTTCCATAAATCTTTAATATCTGAGATATTTTTAGTTTTAAATTATTAACTAGGAAGGAATTATTTATAACCAAGAACTTACACTTTCATAAAAAATTAAATAACTGCAATTGAAAGCAAAAGTGATTTCAAAAGCAAAAGTACAAAACATTCAATTTTCTAATAGTATACAAATTCTTCAAACAAAGTGCTATGAAATTAATTTTTTGATTTTAAACATAAAAAAAAAAAGATTTTATAGAACTATAATTCGAAAAGAAAACTTACCTTCAAAATTTTGCTTTCAAAACTTGAATATGACTTGGAAACTTGAACTGCAAGGCTGGATCTCATCAGGATCTGCGCTACGAAGTCTTACAACTAGATGGCACAAAATAATAATGGCCAATATGGCCATCGGGTGTCCTTTTAAAGACTTCAGAGTTCCAGAATTCTCCCCTACTCTTCACCCCTTTCTTAACTGTCCATTGGTCAGCCTACTGACCACAGTTAGCCAACCCCTTAAAAACTAGTTTCAAAGGGTCCTGGAGGGGGTACTCACCTCTTTCTCTGTTTCCCGAAGAATCTAAAAGGTTAGTACTTACATAATTATTTGTTTAATAGAAATTTTGTTGTTGCTTTGTATACAAATTGTATATAAGTATGTGTTGTTGCTTCGTATACTTTATATACAAATTTTGTGTACAAGCTAAACTAAGTCTTCGATCAGAGAAATCTGACTTTTATTTCTTCGTGTTTCTCCAGTTTCTATACTTGGCCCATTTCTGTATAATAATTTTATAAATGATATCCGGACACGATCACATTCAGTCTTAATGCGGAAGACATAGCATTTGAAAAAAATTAATTGAAATCGAAAATTAATCATCTTCTTCAAAAATCAAAAGAATTATCTCGCCGACTTTGGCCTAATTTAGTTGAAAATTGTCCAACTTAAATTTGGTAAGACTAAAAGTAATAATACTATTCACTCGCAAAAGACCATATAATTCTCCAAATATTACAATTCGTTAATCAACCCATGACTTGGTCAACCGAAATTAAGTATTTAAGGGTTATCTAACTATATTATTATAGTTAGGTTATTTAAAGGATATATTTATTATTAAGTATTTAAGGCTTATATTAAGGGCAGCAGATCATAATTAATACTATCATAATTATGTTAAAACTCTCACAAATAAATTTGACATTACACTTCGTTTACGGTATCCTCTCATTTGCCGCACACTAGTTTTTCTCTAGCCAACTAAAGACTAATTTACCTGGGCTACTTTCGTCCAGTAATAGCATATGCGAGCACATTTTAGCATTCTACAGTTCACGCGAAGTTGGAAATCATTCAAAGATTGGAAACTGCTGCTGTACGTACAATTTCGTAGTGTACTTTGTATTTTTAAAAAAACATTGTTTATAATCAAAATATATGTCGGTCAGTAATAAAGAAAAAAAAAGCATGAAAATAATTTGAAAAATCTTTTATCCTCCCATAAATTATGTTCATAAACTAAACATTTCATTGTGATTTTTTTTTTTTTAAATTTAAGGGGAATTTTTTTCTTTGCTTTTGAAAAAATTACCTAGGGCTATATATTTGTATTTATACCTATGTTTGAAACTAAAAGAAAAAAAAAAGCTTTAACCTTTATTTTTGCTTTCTAATATGTTCCTTTTTTTAAAGATAAAACATTAAATAGATCAACATTTAAATAATATAAAGATGCTAATTTTATAATTTTAACATTAGTATCTAAAAAAACTCATGTTTTCAAGTTAGGCTGAATTTTTAAACACAGTGGTATTTATTGTATTAGACGACTCACATTTAAACCTAGAAAATATATTAACACTTAAAAATGATGTATACATCATGGGAGAACGCCTTACTAATGTGTTTGCAGTTTGCAGTTTACTACTACTACTTCTACTACTACTACTACTAATAATAATAATTGTATAATATCTTTTTAAATTTTGATAACTTTATACTAACGAAAATTTAATTGCAAAGGTAAAATCAGATATTTAGTATAAATTTTAAAGATATTAACATTTCTAAAGAAGAAAAAGAAAAGATTTAAAATTACTTTAATATGATAGTTCATCATTCCTAGACGTAAAGATTCATAAATACACAAGCTATCAAACAATTTATCACCTGTTTATGATCTCACTTTGATTTTTTTTTTTTTTTTCATTTATTCAAAATTTGTAAAAATTAAGTTAATATAGTAAATAATTTTATTTCTGGATTTAGAAAAGAAGCATGAAAAAAGCACACATTTATTATTTTTAAAATCGAGTAGTTAAACATTGATATTTAAGAAAAAAAAATTATAAAGCATCAATATCTTTTATAAACATTTTTGTTGCGCATTTTAAAGTATTATAATAGCTGAATAAATAAGTATTTTAGTACATTACCTCTTCGTAATTTTTAGTTACATACCAGATAAGAAAAAGAGATTCAAATAATTTAAAAAGAGATACAAATTTATTTATTGAGAAAGATGCAGTGTGTACCAAAATTCACGCAAGATTTGAATTCCTAAAGATCCTAAATATTCTGGAATATTTGGTTAAAAAAGAGTTGATTTTCCTTCAAAAGCACCTTTATTCTTGGGATTCGGAAGGGGGTTAGGAATGAGTATTGTTTTCTGAAGCAAATCTTCTTGTACTTCTAATTTTGCGACACACTTTATACATTATCCTAGCAACAGAAATGGTTAAAATGTTTATCATTTAGAAAATGTAAAGCAAAATTCTAAGAATGTGTATTAAAGCTGTCTTGTACTTCAGAAATGCTATTTCTTCATGTTCGTTTTCTTAATATGAAAGAACTTACAAATCTTCAAAAAAAAATTCTGCTACATTCTTATATTATCTTTACCACACTTATTTCCAATAGACTGAGAGATAGAAGGGCCTGAATGGCCGAATGTCTAGCGCTCGGTACCATAGGTTCCGGGTTCGATTCACGGCGGTGCCATGGATGTTTGTAGTGGTTCGGAATACACTTTAAACCGTAGGTCCCGATCCTAATAGAATCGTACAGCATTGTGGAGGTATTGTTACTCCGCGTCCGTGGCTTATCTTCACGTTACACGCGCCCCCTGGGTAATGCAAAGTGAGTAACGTCTGTGCAGCGCTTGCCTTAAGGTATCCAAGACCAAACTGTCTAAGTGTTTGCCAGCTGCATTAGAAAGAAAGAAAAAAAAAACTGAGAGATACAACTAAACGTTTTTGTATTAAGAAAAATATAATGCGTCCATAAATTTCAGGCAAGATTTAAATTCATATGCATAATAAATATTTTGGAATATTTGGTAAAAAAAAAAAAGTTGATTTACCTTCCAGATGGTACTTTAGGATTGGTCTTCGGTAAGGGAGGGGTGAGGAATGAATATAACATATTGTTTTCTAAAACAAATCATCTTGCACTCTTTATCAAAAGCATCACTTCTTGCGCGAATTTTACGACACTTTATATAATATCCTAACAACAGAAATGGGAAAAATGCTTATCATTCAACAAAATAGAAGGCAAAATTCTAGGAATGTTTAATAAAGCCGTCTTGTACTTCAGAAATGATAATTGGGGTAATGTATTAACTGTAAATGTATTTACTAATTTTAACCAAGATAAAAAAAAAAAACTATAATTCATGAAGAATCACGTATTTGAAAAAAAAAAAAAAAAAAAGGTCGGACTTTTAAATTGGGACGTTAATTACCAAAATAAATTTTGAAAAATACCACCAAGATTTTCATTCGTATTCAAAATCAACACCAAAGATATTTGAAAACCAACACCGCATAAATTACTTTGACATGTCCATTCTTATTTTTATTACCAAATTAATATTATTAAATTGATTTTATTAATTAATATAAATAATTTTCATTTTTTTTAATATAAGCACTTCCTAATGGATTTGTTACCTACTGGTGAATACGGCTAAACCAGTGTGAACCAGTGTTTTCCTAAAACCAGTGTGAAGTAAATCAAAAGTCCCATTAATCAGTTCCATAGAATAGTAATAAAATAGCAACCGACTTCCGTATTGTAAAGGAACGGAAATATGGGATTACAGAGCATGCCAAAAGCATACAAATAACAAGGGGGTTATAAATTAATCGTGTGACAATGACAGATGTGGTAGTCGGGGACCTCTGAACCTGTTTTGTTAAAATCTCGCCCGCGGTCGACTCATTGGCGCCCTCGCAAAGACATATGAAATCGTATACTTCTTCCAATTTTCTCTCTAATCATACCGAATTTTTAAGTTTAATACTTTTATTTTTAAAAATCCTTTTTTCTCTCATTATTTACTGTTTTTTTCCTTCGCATTTTTAATTTAGGCAACATTAATTTTCAATTACTTCCATATGAATATTAATTAAGCAGGCAAAACGTTCATTACAAAAAGCTTATATATCTTACATATATAAGTATGTAAAAACAAAAAAAAAAGTTTATAAAAATCTAGTATACACAGAACTGAAGATATGCTAGATCTTAAGGTTCAATATTCAAAACTTTTATTGATTCATGCGAAATTAGTATTGTGTTTAATAAAAACCCATGAAAGGTGCGTATTTTTAAGATTTATAACAACCAAAAAATTAAAAGTATTCTAAAAAAATAGTATGTCGCCAAATTTGAAATTTTTGTAGTGGAACCACTTTAAAAATGGCCATATCGATAGAGACATATCGATTTGTCACAGGTTGCGATATTGCAGGTTTTCCACAATATTTTTGGGGTTTTTTTTTAAATGGAAATCTCAGTTATATAGAAATATGAAGTAGATGATTGCAGTGAGATTAATATTCTATACCAATATTTTTTCATTGTTTTTTCCAGCTATTCATTTCATATTTATCATATTAATTTTTTATTTTAAAAAGCCAACGAAATAAAAAAATAAGTTTCTATAATATGGCTTACAATGTCAAATAGTGTGGCATATTTACTAGCACTTATTTCGAATAAATATTTACGTGTTTGTATTTCTTATTTAAAATATATCATTCCTAATTATGATAATTTAGGTTTGGATTCCTAATTATTTCTATACAAAAATTTTGTATTCCTTTCTGTTGAGAAGTTAAAAATTATGAAAATGTTAAATGAATAAAAGCATTTAAATCAAATAACTGGCTTAAAATAATTTTAATTTTATTGGTCAATCAGTAAAATTCTTCCGTTTATTAAAAATTTATGAATTATGGTAATTTAATGAAATTATTTTATTATCTTACCTAACATTTAAAATATCCTCATAAAACATTAAATCTTTTTCCCTTTTATTTTCGTAAAACAATATTTCTAGCTGGTGGCCGAAATTTATCAAATCATCCAATTGGTTCTTCTTTATCAAAAGAACAGTAATTGTGTTTAGTAAAACAGTTAATGTAATCGAAATAATAGCAATTACAAAAATTGAAATTACATTTCCAAATTTGCTGTTCGCTTGTTTCGAGTATGAATATAATATAATTATACCTATTTTAAAGATTAAATATTTAATTTAATATGTATTAATATTTTAAAAAATTATGAATAGTCATTTGAAAATAGTCCTTATCCTTAAATAGGCCTTAAACTTACATAATTTTTAAAGAATTTTCTCTTAAACCATTAGAATGAGATAACTTGTCTGTTTTAACTGTTTAGTTAGAGGGAAAAAAATAATGAATGCTACATTTGACCTTGGTTGCGTTTATTCATTTTGCTGTTATTGTTGATTCCTTTCGTAGAATTTCTCACCAGAACTTTCAAAAACAAAATGGAAGATAATTTAGAATACAATCAAACTAATGTTATCTTATTAAAGCATTATACCCAGAACTAAAACAGAGAAAAAAAATGTGTGGAAATTTAGTTTAAACTACTGCAAAAAAAATATTTAAATTTGCCAGAAAGACTTTTTTAATTTCATTATTTTCCCCTTCATTAGATAAGGCCTGCAAACAGATTAAAAATTGCCCAATCGTTATTATTTTATTAAGATCTCGATGCACAGGTTTCGGGTTCGAGTCCCAGCTGTGCCATGGATGTTTGTAATGTTTAAGGAATCCACTTTAAACCGTAGGTCGCGGTCTAATTTAATTGTGAAGCGTTGGGTGTAGGGCTGACAATCCTATACTATAAAAAGAAAAATCTCCTGTCTCGAAATCTGCTAGTAGGCAAACGGCTTTGACTCAAATTGGGGCTGTTGCGTCACTGATGATGATGATGATGATGCAATTAATTCTTGATGACAATGTGTTACGATTAAATATCTTCACTTTTTATGTAAGACTATGCGCTAAAAAGTTATAAAATCAAGTTATAAATAAAAAAAAGTTAAAATCAGTTTAAAAAATCAATTCAGTTAAAATCTAAAAAAAAAAGTTATAAATCAAAAATAAAAGTGTTTATCTATTTTCCTAAGTTATACTTCTCTTCTAATTTTTAAATGTATAGCATTTTTTAAATTATCCATTTTTATAAGATTTTCATCATGGCATTTGTTGACAATTTTTTGAAATTAATTATTGTAAAGCATTTTTATTAACAAACACTATAATTTTGGAAATCTTCAATTAAGAAAAATGAAAAATTCCTTTTTGACTTTTATATCATTTTCTTCATAGAGGTATTTTTTTTTTAACGACAAATATCTATATATTACAATTGTATCAGAAATGCTATAAGTAATATTTTAATGTGTATCATAAAGAGTTAGATTGAAATTCATCTATCGAGAACTATTGAAGATCAAATCTATGGATTTATCTAAAACTATTGCAATAATCAAGATTAATTAACAATTATTAGTTTCAATAGACTAGATTATTTCTAGATTATTGTTATTATTTTTAAAAGACACCCAAAATATTTTTCGATAAAAAAAGCAAATTTTTAAAAACCTTACTATTCAATATTCATAAATAAAAAATAGAAAAATTCATAAAAAAACAGAATTTTTTTCATTTGAAAGGCGTAAAAAATATTCTGAAATATTCTCGGCTTATTATAATAATATTAAATAAATAATATATTTTAAGTATTTGAACTTGTTCTTACAATATAATATTAGAGCATAAGAGCTATTTTTTGAAAATATATATCATTCCTTTTTAATATTTTTATTTCCAAAAAATAAGTAAAATAAATAAATAAAACAATTGTTCATAAATCTAATCTGTTGTCATTTACTATCATATACAAAAAACGAAACAGATTTTCAGCTCCATACTTGTAAGTGAAATGAAATTAATTTTTTTTTTCTACATTTTGCTAGCATTTAGATATTCCCAAAATTTGTATTTCTAAGTTGTTGAGAAATATTAATACAGGCGTATTTCAAATATACAAAGAATATTTATTAGTGTAGCCAATTTTTCATTTGTTGAAAGGAAGAATATTTCAGGAAACATAATTTGGATATAGCTTTTAAAACAAAAGAACTGTTACCATTAATGGTAATGGTAAATATTTGAAACACGCCTGTACGAATATTTCTCAACAACTAGAAATACAAATTTTGTGAATATCTAAATGCTAGCAAAATGTAGAAAAAAAAAATTAATTTCATTTCACTTACAAGTATGGGGCAGAAAATCTGTTTCGTTTTCTGTATATGATAGTAAATGACAACAGATTAGATTTAAAAACAATTGTTTTATTTATTTATTTTACTTATTTCTTGGAAATAAAAATATTAAAAAGGAATGTATGAATGAATGAATCTTTAAAAAATAGCTATTTGTTCTAATACTATATTGTAAGAAAAAGTTCAAATACTTATTATAATAATATTAAATAAATAATATATTTTAAGCCGAGAATATTTCAGAATATTTTTCACTCATTAATTAACTCGTTAATGGTAATTAGTTTATTTTTATATAACTGGTAGATAGCTAACTAATTAAATCTGAGATATGTGAATTAAAAAGATTTGAATAATTTTCTATACCAATTCACTCATTCAATTAAAATGAGATGAATTGAATTGTGTGTGACAATTATTATTATTTTGTTTCATTGTATTGTTTTTGATAAATATTGTCTTATTCTTGTTAAATTATTGGGTTTCATGTGGGAATATAATTTTGTAGTATTTTGTTATTATTATTTTGTTTCATTGTATTGTTTTTGATAAATATTGTCTTATTCTTGTTAAATTATTGGGTTTCATGTGGGAATATAATTTTGTAGTATTTTGTTATTATTATTTTGTTTCATTGTATTGTTTTTGATAAATATTGTCTTATTCTTGTTAAATTATTGGGTTTCATGTGGGAATATAATTTTGTAGTATTTTGTTATTATTATTTTGTTTCATTGTATTGTTTTTGATAAATATTGTCTTATTCTTGTTAAATTATTGGGTTTCATGCGGGAATATAATTTTGTAGTATTTTGTTATTATTATTTTGTTTCATTGTATTGTTTTTGATAAATATTGTCTTATTCTTGTTAAATTATTTGGTTTCATGTGGGAACATAATTTTGTAGTATTTTGCTATTATTATTTTGTTTCATTGTATTGCTTTTGATAAATGTTGTCTTATTCTTGTTAAATTATTTGGTTTCATGTGGGAATATAATTTTGTAGTATTTTGCTATTATTATTTCGTTTCATTGAATTGTTTTTGATAAATATTGTCTTATTCTTGTTAAATTATTTGGTTTCATGTGGGAATATAATTTTGTAGTATTTTGCTATTATTATTTTGTTTCATTGTATTGCTTTTGATAAATATTGTCTTATTCTTGTTAAATTATTTGGTTTCATGTGGGAATATAATTTTGTAGTATTTTGCTATGATTATTTTGTTTCATTGTATTGCTTTTGATAAATATTGTCTTATTCTTGTTAAATTATTTGGTTTCATGTGGGAATATAATTTTGTAGTATTTTGCTATTATTATTTTGTTTCATTGTATTGTTTTTGATAAATATTGTCTTATTCTTGTTAAATTATTGGGTTTCATGCGGGAATATAATTTTGTAGTATTTTGTTATTATTATTTTGTTTCATTGTATTGTTTTTGATAAATATTGTCTTATTCTTGTTAAATTATTGGGTTTCATGCGGGAATATAATTTTGTAGTATTTTGTTATTATTATTTTGTTTCATTGTATTGTTTTTGATAAATATTGTCTTATTCTTGTTAAATTATTTGGTTTCATGTGGGAATATAATTTTGTAGTATTTTGCTATTATTATTTTGTTTCATTGTATTGCTTTTGATAAATATTGTCTTATTCTTGTTAAATTATTTGGTTTCATGTGGGAATATAATTTTGTAGTATTTTGCTGTTATTATTTTTTTTCATTGTATTGTTTTTGATAAATATTGTCTTATTCTTGTTAAATTATTTGGTTTCATGTGGGAATATAATTTTGTAGTATTTTGTTATTATTATTTTGTTTCATTGTATTGTTTTTGATAAATATTGTCTTATTCTTGTTAAATCATTTGGTTTCATGTGGGAATATAATTTTGTAGTATTTTGTTATTATTATTTTGCTTCATTGTATTGTTTTTGATAAATATTGTCTTATTCTTGTTAATTTGGTTTCATATGGGAATATAATTTTGTAGTATTTTGTTCATTAGCTTCTTGTATACAATTTACCAGTAAATTTTTTTTATTATGTTGAACAGTTTGTCGGAATGTGAAAAAATCCAAGCTAAAAATATAGCATCTTTCCTTAAAACTAGTGGCCAGCTGCATAGTGCTTTATCCCTTGGTACCATAAGCTTCAAGTTCGAAACCTGGCACTGGCATGGATGTTAGGGAGTGGTTTGGAATCCATTTTAAACTGTAGGTCCCGGTCTAATTAGCCTAAAGTGCGCTCAAAATGACCGTAGAGCGATAAACCCCCCAAAATAACTTAAAACTATAAAAACAAGAAGTATTAATAGGATTTCATTCAAACCACTCAATAGAAAAAGAATTATAAATTTTGGCAAATTCTGTCTAGTAGTTTTTGAGTGTATAGAGGTTATAATCTATTTTGAATTCTACATCTACATTACTTATTAATTATATAGGTACATTAATAGTTGCTCATGTTTTTTTTTTTTTTTTTTTTTAATTTTCAATAATTCACTTTCGTTTCATCCCTTTCTTCGTGAATTATATGAGTTAAGTAAATATAAATTATGTTTCAAATCAATTCATTCATTTAAAATATGAATTGAATTGTTTGCGATAATTACTATCAGTATTATGTTTCATTGCAGCTTTGTATCTGATAATTTCTCTTCTATTTCTTCTTGTTGTTAAATTATTTTGTTTCATATGGAAATCCAATTTTGGAAAATTTTGTTCATTAACATTTTGCATGGGGCCTGAATGGCCGAGTGGCTAGCGCTCTGGCGCTCGGTATCACAGGTGTCGGGTCCGAGACCCGGCGGTGCCATGGGTGTTTGTAGGGGTTCGGAATCCACTTTAAACCGTAGGTCCCATTCTCATATGGCTGTTGAGCGTTGGGCGTAGAGTTGCGACGACAACTGCGGCGTAGAGTTGGGCGTTGACAACCCTACCCTGTAAAAAGAAAAACATCTCTCGTCTCGGAATCTACCAGTAGGTAGGCCTTGGCCCACACTGGGCTGTTCCGCCAATGATGATAACATTTTGTATATAATGTATCGGCTCAATTTTTCTTAACAGCAATCTTCGGAATGTGAAAAAATCCAATCTTCACTTAAAACTATAAAAACAGCAGAAATATCAATCTGATTTCCTTCAAACCACTCTCTAAACAGAAAAAAAAAAAAATCAATCAATTTTAGCGAATTTTATCGAGTAGTTTTGAGTTCTGATGTATTGTGAGTTCTATTCTGCATACGAATATTGCCTATTATTTACATATATTCTTTTTTTTATTTTTGCTCATTGCCTAATTTTTCATCTATTTTCAATTATTCACTTTTTTAAACTAGAAATTTCGACTTGCGATTTACTTTAAAAAATGCTACTTTTATTTTAAAGCCTCAAATCAAATTTAAACATTTGAAATACCAGAAATGAAATAATTATTTTATTGTTTATAATAAAGAATATGTTTTATTGATATTCACACGCTGAAGAAAGGACGAAAAGCAAACGTGCGCAGGAGCGTTAAACTAATTTCTTGTGAAACATGCATCAGTTTTAAGAATTTCTTTAACCTTGTCAAAATAGAACCTTAAATTGCAAATTAAATAAATACCTCCATACATCTACTGATATTTTTCTCTGAATTTATTTAAACGCCTTTACGTAGGTAGTTTACCAACGTAGATCCCAACGTAATATATTTAAATTGGATTTATTTCTCAATTTTCAATATTCTTTTAACCGAAGCTTATATCTGTTTCTTCGATTTCATATTAAAATGACCAAACATGGTATAATTAGCGATTATTGAGTTATCAGTAATAGTGACTAATAGTGAAAAAGAATTCCCGCCAAAGTCGTGAGTGATTGGCACGTTTCAAGTCACGTAATTTCTGTATAACTACCGCACAAGCGCAAATATTTGAAAGATTATTGATAAGCAGGTTGGTTGATTTAAAATGTTTGTTCGTCAATCTTTGTTGATGCAAATAAGTTAAGCATTTTAATGCATCATGTAGTATTAATTACAGTTATTCTAGAGTGGAATTTTGAAATGAAACAAATTTGTGTCTACCCCATAAAATTCGTAAGGCGTTATAACAGTTAATATTTGCCAATGACTATTATCATAAATAGCATTGTTTAAGCAAGGGAAGAAAGGGAATAAAAAAGGGGAAGAGGGAAAAAAAGGGGAAAAAAAGGAAGAAACTTATGCGACCATGAATTGAAGCTAACGCATTATTACAGAAGTTCTCATCTCTTACAAAATATTAAATTAAATGTTAATTATTTTTTAATCTTTAAAGCCTTATTAAAGTTATAGACAATACTTTTTTTAATAAACTAAAACTGGATTCAGGTTCCATGTTTGTATCTTTCATCAAAATCTGAACTTAATTGCAAACATTGCAAGCCATACGAATTTTTGAATTCAAATTGACTTATAACGAGCGGATTAGGAAAGCTTCGGCGAATAGTTGTCTATGAAATGACATTAGAGAGGTTTTGCATAGCGGAAGCCACCCGCTTTCCCTTTTCCCGCTATTTGGTGCATGATACCACTGTGCATGCGCTCATCAGAAACGGTCATTTAACGGGAAGCTTAAAATGAGTTTTTGCATAGCGTCCGCTTTCACTTTTCCGTTAAATTAAAACAGCGCCAAAACAAAAGCTCGAATACGAGGATGATATAGAAGTGCAAATACCCAGTTCTCGATAAGAAAGATTTAACAAATGCAGATTTTAATCGTTTTTGTCCGAGATCATATATTTTTTTTATTTATTATATATTTTTAATACAAAAAAATTGCAAAATGTATTACATATATGCTTATGCTCCACTTGATAATTGCTATTAATCTTTATGTGACAATCAGGCAGCACGAAATGGTAAAAGAAATGAAGTATAAATACATGCAAAGAATTAAAAAAAAAAATGTAAAAAAAAGAACGTTTCTATTTGCAGCTGCTTTCTTATGACTAGCATTGTGGTTTTTGTTTCAATTTAAACATCTGCTTTTCTCTCCATCTAAAACATCTATTCATTTCGAATAAAGATAGTGCGGAAATAAAAGGTTGATTAAAGTTAATTATTCCCTGAAAATATATACTAATTCTATATATACTAATATATAACTATACTAATATATATATACTAATATATAACTGAATCATTACAATTTTCTTGTTTTTTTTTTGCATGCTTCATGCTTCATGTGAAATTATTAATTTATTTTATACACCTTTATAATAAATTGCAAGAGTAAATAAATTTACTATATTGTTTCTTAATAAATTTGTTTGCTTTGTTAGAACATTTTTCTTTATTTAAGGAAATGGCATATTGTAGGAATCAATTTTAACATTTTCATCATAATTATGTAAAGATTTTCAAAAATTTTACTAATCTGTTTTTTAAAGTATATCATGAATTAAAAAATAAAATTAAAATGAATTAAATTTAAAATTAATTCAGGTTTCTTAAATCTCTTTCATAGTTGTTATACATTACAAGAAATGTTCATTTAAAAAATATTGCTTCATATATTCTGAAATATTTAAATACAAGAAACTTGCACAAAATTATATGTAAATAATAAATAATTTAATCAAAATTTTAAAAAGTTGTACATAAATAAATCTATAAAATACAATTTTATACAATTTTTTAAATTAGTAATGAAATTGTTCATTAAAGACATGTCAATACAAAACAAATAGCAATCTAGTTGCTAACAAACAAATACTTTTTTTTTTGGCAAATGATTTTTTGGTGGTACATTAGCTTATTAGTCGACTCAATCTACCATCTATGTCATGAAAATGAATATGAATACGTAAACAGTGATTATATCATTTAATGTTCCATTCTGAAATTGTTATTCTCGAAGGCCTGTTAAGGAAATGTAATTTATAAAACAATCAAGTTGTGAAAAAATATTTTCTAGTTGTCATTATCTTTATTATTAAAAATGGAGGAGTGGGTGAATTTCACACTCCTGTAAATTGAAAAAAATATTTTATACATCTTAAAATTTAATATACATGAATAATATAAATGATCTTGAATTTGGAATATTATTCAGGTGGGGGTATTCTTCTCTGAAATTAATCTTAATGTTAAATAGATCAATATACAATAAAAATTAAAAACTATTCGTAACATAATTGAATAAAACTGATGAATGGATAAGGAGTTAAACGTATTAGGAAACGGGATTAACAGAAATTAAACACTTAATTAAAATAAATGAAATTATTTTTAGATTAGTCTACGATCTTGTACTAGAAGAAATGTGTTTAGGTGTAATTAAAAAACATTTTTATTTATCAGCGGAATCATCAACGAGAAAGAACAACAAAGACACATATACGATCTTCTACGAATCACGAAAGTAAGTTTCCAGTTTATTTTTTATATTAAAAATATTCTATAATGTAGTTTAATATATAAATAATAGTATATTTTATTATATTTAATGCTAATTAATTCTAAAATTCCCATGATAATCTATTAAAGCTTAATCGATTTTCATTCATATAACATGTTTTGCCTATAATGATGTTTGAGTATCTATCTAACTACAAAACATATTTAAACATATGAGTGAAAATTGATTAAGTTTAAACAGATTATCATGAGGATTTTTGAATTAATCAGCATTAAATATAGTTATGTTAAGAAATTAAAACTACATTATAGAATATTTTTAATATAACAAATAAACTGTAAAACTTACTTTCGTGATTTGTAGATCGTAATGAGTGTTCGTTGCATCATCGTTGATGAGTCAGCTGATTAGTAAAAAAAAAGTATTTTTATTTAAGATTAATTGCTCGTACATTTCACATTTTTTCTTTGTACAAGATCCTAGACTAATCTAAAAAATATTTTATTTATTTAAACGAAGTCTATAGCGTTTAATTTCTGCTTTCCATGTTTCACAGTTAGTCAACTCCTCATCTATTCATCAGTTGTCAGCCATCTTTGTTTATTAGAAATGCTTTCAACTACTTTCAAATCGCATGCGCAGTAGTGCAATATTACAGATAAGCATGCGCAATAGTACAATGCTTCCTATGAGCATGCGCGCTAGGGAGAAAAAGCTAACGGACGTCCTACGGTAACTAACATACGGTATGCAAAAACTCTCTATTGTCGTTGAAAGGTTTTTGTTTAAGCGTTTCTTTCTTTATAGAACTAAACATAGCTTTTATAAACATTCCAAAAAAAGATCCGAATAAATAAAACTTCGCTGTTCGAATATAAAATATATTTGTATACCAATCGCTACTAAAGCTATCTTTTTTTCTTTTCTTTCTAATGCAGCTGGCAAACACAGACAGTTTGGTCTTAGATGCCTTAAGGCAAGTGCTGCACAGACGTACTCACGTTGTATTACCCAGGGGGCGCGTGTAACTTGAAGATAAGCCACGGAGTAACAATGCCCCCGCAACGCTCTACGATCCTATTAGACCGGGACCTACTTTTTAAAGTGGATTCCGAACCACTACAAACAACCATGGCACCACCGGGACTCGAACCCGAAACCTGTGGTACCGAGCGCTCGCCACTCGACTATTCAGGTCCCCACTAAAGCTATCTTTGAAATAGTTAAATTGCCTAGTAATTGTCTAATGAAATGTCTAAGCGATTTCTTCGATACACTGAAGTTTTATAAAAAAAACTATTTATTTTGACAATTGTGGGTTTGCTATATAAAAATTACTACCAGAAATTTTCCGGTGTGGCGAATAGACATGTTTTATTTTGCTGTAAGCAATGCTTACAAAAATATCAAAGAAGCTTGAAAATTTTGATCCAGAAAAGCTTCTAGGGAAAAGTTTGCTATCTTAAACGTCGACAACTAAATTGAGTATTGCAATTAATTTACAAATATTAAAGGCGCCATTTTAATTAACAAAAATTGTTTTTTTTAATTGCATGCCAAATATAAAAAAATGGATAAATGTTACAGTTTTAAATCAGAACATTTTACTTATGTACATCTGTTATTTCCATACAAACATACTACTGTGCCAAAAAGTAAAACCAGTAAGTTTAAATTTCTCGGGCATACGGTATTTCAAATTTTGTTTCTTTTTTAGGTTGTTGGTACTATCCTTGACATCTGTGTGGAATTTTACGTCAACATATTCATTAGTGTTTGAGTTACGCTTGGCTTTCTGAGACGCTAAAAGTGATTTCGGCGATTTTTGAAATGTCTGAATTAATTGATCAAAGAACTTGCATTAAATTTTGTATGCGGAAGGAATATTCATGAACGGAAACGTATAGAATGTTGCAGAAGGCATTCGGTGAGCAAACTATATAGGAAAGAAATGCTTACAAGTGGTATAAACAGTTCAAAGAAGGCAGAGAACGCGTTGAAGACGAAGAGCGCTCTACCATCAACCTCAACCGACGATTTGGTGCTTGTAAACCATCGATTTTATAATTAATGACCTTGCTCATGGTGTTGGAATTGCAGAAGGATCAATCAATTCCATATGAAAAGATGTTTTCGGCCTCATATCTCGATTGGTACCGAAAACACTGAATTTTTTTGGTAAAAGCGCACGCCACGTTGAAATGTGTGAAACAATGCTTTCTGACTATCAGGACAAGTTGAAATGCATTATAACTGGCGATGAGACGTGGATTTATACTTACGACCTGGAAACAGCGGATCAATCGGGCGAATATCGTGACAAAGGTGAGGCAAGACCGAAACGTGCACTCAAGTAGCTCAAAAATCAAGGTCATGTTGTTTCAAGGTCATCTGTTTTCTTCGATTACCGTGGTGTGGTGCATTATGAATTCCTTCCGCCGGGCCAAGCTGTCAACATGGAATATTATTTGAGTGTTATCGTCGTTTGCGTGATGCTATTCGCAAAAAAAGGTCCCATTTTTCGAATGAAATTTTGAAAAAAATTAAAATTAATCTTACTTTTTGGGCACAACACTATTGTTGTTCCATATAATATTCAACTTCATATATAATCATTTAAAAGAGCATTGTTATAAGTAAATTATAAGAGCAGATACATTTAGAAGATTAAGTTAGTTTCCTTTTTGTTCATCAAACAACTGGGGAACCATTGCATGGCTCAATAGTGTTATTGTTGTTGTTGTTGTTGTTTCTTATCCCACTTGGCTGGCCAAGCCCACGAGCCCATATGGACTCATGATTGAAGGGGAAGGAAGCAGCTTCTGTTGTGATGGAGCACCCGTAGGTAGAAGCCTGATTTTTGCTTCGTGACGCTCTTACAGTCATAGAAGACCGGGACCTACGGCTTAAAGTGGATTCCGAACCACTACAAACATCCATGGCACCGCCGGGATTCGAACCCGAAACCTGTGGCACCGAGCGGCAGACACTCGGCCATTCAGGTCCAAAATTTGCCAACGGCGCGCAGTGTTCCCAGGTGGTCACCCACCCAAGTACTGACCGCGCCCAATGATGCTTAATTTCGGTGATCTAACGAGAACCGGTATATTCAGCATGGTACGGCCGTTGGCTGGCTCAATAGTAAAATGCACAACTAGCATGCAGAAAGACTCGGGTTCGAATCAGTTGGTGATGTCATTGCTTATGGGAAACCCTAAAATAATTGTAGCAATGGCTGTGAAACGTCTCGCATCGTGTGTCAGACTATCTGGTGTTGATTTTCCAGGTTTTCTTCAATACTACATGAAAATGTGGGACATTTGTTCTCCCATAAAACAGATATCATCTTCCGGTGGGCTGTTTGTGCTATATATCAGTGGAATACGAGACCCACTGATGTTTTAAAAACCTGGGAGATAAAATATTTTATCAGTGGTCGTATTTTTTCACTAGAATGGCAATGACAATCCATGATTTTAGAAATTTTACCATAAGACAGTATAACTAACTAACATTAACTAATTTATCTCCGAGACAGCCGTCAAAATTACTGGAGATCTATTTTTCGTAAGCCATATTTGTTGGTTAAGAAAATACCACGTTTATAATACTTTCTATTCTAATATCTTCTTCCATAATTGGCGGCCTAGTGGCCAAGTGGCTAGCGCTCTGGCCTTTGGTACCACATGCTTCGGGTTCGAATCCCGCCGGTGGCATGGATGTTTGTTAGTGGTTCGGAATCCACTTTAAATATAGGTCCCGGTCTATTTAGCCATCGTGTGCACAAGATGACCGTAGAGCGACTAACCAAATCAAACCTTGTATAATTGCAGCCGTAAATTTTTAACTAAAGCTTATGTTTGAAGCCCTCTGACGTTTTTTGCTCCTCTGAATAGAATTCTGGGCATTTTTTTCTACGTCCCTGCACCCTTACCTTCGACACACTCAAATTATACACATAGGAAATTTAGCAAATTCCATTGCAAAGGATCGAGTTGGTCTGAAATGAAACATCATTGTCTCCTTAAATCTGTCAATTTGTTTTGCATCGTTTTGTAAAGAAGCCTCATAAATTTTCCTGGCTTTTCCCTCTAATTTTAATTCTGAGTTAGTTAGCATTTGCTTAGAAGACCAACTAATTGCCGAATTTGAGATAAAGTGAA
This sequence comes from Caerostris darwini, assembly GCA_021605075.1. Classification (NCBI taxonomy): domain Eukaryota; kingdom Metazoa; phylum Arthropoda; class Arachnida; order Araneae; family Araneidae; genus Caerostris; species Caerostris darwini. The sequence goes on from BPLQ01001215.1 coordinate 201,343, forward strand.
AAAAAAATCAGATACATTTTTACCTGACAAAGAGAGAATAATTGACAAAAGCGGGCAATTGGAAGTAAATTCGCTCCCGAATATGAATTTTGTACTTTTTAAGTGACCACACATTTGTAGTTTACGCAAAACAATTAATTTGTATTATTGTTTTGTGCAGACTACAGACTATGTGGCATGATGCTTATTTTAATTACACACTTTTTATAACAGTGTCGGCCAACGTAGAACCCGAATTTTATTTTCCTATTATTTAAGATGAAATGTTATATCTAACTGAAAACATAGATCAGTTTTTCAATGCGTAGGTTTTATTAATGTATTTATTCTTCGACATCATAGTTTTGAGATAGTTCCGCAGTCAATCTTGACCTATTGAACATTTATTGAAAAACAATCAGATGTAATTACATCTGAAGAAGACCCGACTCTTGGCTCAGTGGCGAGTGAGCATCAGGGCGGCTTTGTGATCGACACATCTTCAAAAAAACTAGAAGGCTCGATGATGTTTGTATTGTTCAGCATCTTGCCTCGTTAATCGGAATACCTGGTGATAGTTTTCCGGGTTTTCTCCCATACTATGTACAAATGGGATATAGTTCTCACTAAAAGTTCTCCCGAAAGTTACTAAACTTCTTCATGTCAGATTTCTACCTATGGGTGCTCCACCAGATCAAAAGCTGCCCCCTTTTCCTACCTTCCATGAGACAACAAGGGTTCTTGGACTAGATGTTACCCTCTACTAAGTTGGATAAGAAACAACTATTCTGAAGAAATTCGACAGCCTTTGCCTACATGAAAGAATCTTCACCAATCAAGGTAAATAATTATTTTGTTTAATTTATATGGAATTATTTAAATAGTCTTCTAAAAAAATTAAAATGCCTTTTTGTACCTTAAAAATTTGAACATCATATGTTCATTTTTTACTGTTCTTTGAATAAGAACATCATTAGTTCGTCTTAATTGGGCTTAGAATCGGGGCATCATCTATGCCAAAAATGAAAATAATAATTATGATCATAAAGTTTTGCTAAAAGTTGTCTTCGTCTCAAGTATAAAATAAAGAGAATTGCTAATTTAGAAAAAATATAGTTTTTATCGTGAATTAAGTAAAATATTCAAATTGTATACTTTTATTTTTCGTATATCTGTATAATATCTTATCAGAAATGCTAAAATGAACAAAGGCAAAACAATTATTGTACAGATTTTAAATAAATATTATTAATTATTAATTTTAATTCAGTAATAATTAAATTAACAATTTAAGCATAATTAATTATAAATTTTTGCATAATGTTTCTTTTATGCTTGCTATTTTGCATTAAATTTTCGTTAGTATTATTATAAACATTTTGATTCCATTCTGAATTGCTTATGTGTATAAATAACATCTTAGAGGTTTTCTTTAATTTTAGATTTCATTTAAGAGTAAAAATGCATTTCATTGTTGTTTTATAGATAATGCTTATCTAATATAATTTTGTTCTGAAAATATTTTGCATTCAACAAAGAATTTAATTCTAATTGAATGGTTTATTTAAAATATTCGTTAATTATGAATTTAATGCATAACATGTATTTATTCTTGTTCTGTGAATTGTCATCCGATTCACAGACAATGTAAATCGCCATTGTTTTTCAAATGATTGAAAATTATAATCTTCAAACAATAGTTAATTGTCATCAAATATTTTAATAATATAAATTGTTGAAATGTTAGAACATCTTTTGATATCGATTTTTAATCAACATTTGTAAATCTTTTATAACGAGTGTAATGAATTTTTAATAATTTGTATATCAATTTTTTTTTTATACTTCTTTTGTAAGGGTTATTGGTTTTTGTAACGTAAGGGTGAATATAATTAGAAATTGTTTTTAAATAACAAGATCTGTATCCATTTGGAAAATACCTCTCTGGTCTTATTATTATTGATGATACAGAAACGGAGTGACAGACAAAGGCAGAGAAATTTTTGTAATTGCTCATGAATGATAAAAAAAAAATTAAATAATAATCTGTAATTGAAACAGACTTGAAATCTTGAGTCGGCAAGATCAATAGAATTCCGGAAGAGCCTTTTTCCCTTTACTTTCTGAGGATATCCCTTAGTTGCCCAGATTTATTCATTCAGCAGATAAGAAAAGAGGAATTCATTTCTTTACTGGTGCCGACAGACTTCGTGGAAGCGGACCCCTGCCGTGTGCACTAGTTTTATACCACTGTTAATTCCTTACTCAATCGAATTTCACTCAATCTACAGCTTATTTTCAACTGCCCCAGCATACAAGCTTGAAAATTAGAAAGCTGTATAAGGTGATTCACCAATGAGGAATGTAGGGAATACCCCTCCGACTGATCACTGACCCTCTAGTTGATCTTATCTCAGACCAACTTGAGGGGTGTGCAAGAGCTTAAAAGGGAGGGGGGGAAAGAAAGAAACTGACCATTTCACTTAATTCCGCCAGTAAAAAAAAATAAAAGTAGAAATGGATATTGTATGATAGATAAAATAATGATAGAGTACCTCTGTTTCATTCTTATTTCTGTTTCATTCTTATGTTTTTCAACGATCTATTTTTATGTCACTGATTTTTGCTCTACATTTTTGAGAAATTACGCGTTATAATCAGTTCGGCCATTCATTTCCTTTGCCTTTTAACGTTAAAAATCGTTTTTAGAAAGGTGGTTCAGACAACATGATAGTGCATCAGGAATCGTACAAGAATCTCTAACTGACCACTGAACCAAACGCCTTTTGGCCTTTTATTTGAACTTTTCTTCAGAGGAGTTCGAGGGGTGCTAAGAGAAAGTGCAAGAACTTAAAGGGGAGGGGGGGAAGAAAAAAAAAAAAATGGAAGAAACGCTGGCCGTCTCACTCAATTCCGCCAGTAAAAAAAAAAAGACTTTAAATGGATATTGCATGATAAATGAAGTAATGATAGAGTACCTCTTTTTCACTTTTAAGAGCTTATGTTTCTCAACGATCTATTTTTAGACTGTAGACACTCCTATTATGTCACTGGTTTTTGCTCTAGATTCTTGAGAAATTACGCTTAATAATCAGTTTGGCCATTCCCTTTGCCTTTTAACGCTAAAAATCGTATTTTAGAAAGGGGATAAAGAAAGCTAGAAATTGCATCAGGAATCATACAAGGATGAGTCATTTCCTGATAATTTTTTTGAACTAAACAAAATAGAACCAAAGCCTTTAAAAAAAAAACAATATATTTTACAATACTGACAAATAATTGAGGCAGAAAAGCCTCTAAAGACAAATACTAAACCTATAGATGGAAATTAATGATGGTCTAGAAAAATGGCACTTTTAAATCTTTTGATATTTTTATGTTACTGTATAAAGTGATAAAATTAACTTCATCAATCCAATTTTATTACAGTTAGTTTTTTTACCCCATCACATATTATTATTTTTTTTTTATTCATTATATGTTTAAGCCTTTTTTTTTTTTTTTTTTTTTTTTTTGCAGTAAATAGTAGATTAATTGTAGCTAGTAACAACCATCACAAAAAAGGAATCCCCTATTTATCCACTCGCAATATAAAATTTTAAAAGACATTTAAAGAATTATTTAAGAAGAATTTCAGTATTTTAAATCCTTTTTGGATAAAATAAAATAATACATCCGTAGATTAATTTCTACAGAAGTAGATAAATCTTTCAAGTAATAATATTTTCAATAATATTTTTATTTGATATTCAAATATACCAGTTTTACGAGAGTTATAACTCTTACGCTTGATAAGTAAAATCAGTTTTCGTTAAAGGGATAAAATTCTTCATCAACATAAAATTTATTACAGTTATTTTTTGAGCATTGCTTATTCTTATTTTTTTATTCATTACATGTTTAAGTGTTTTTGTTGTTGTTGATATTAAATATCCGATTAAATGCAACTAGTAGCAATCAACACAAAAAAAAAGGAATATCATATTTAAAATAATTCATATTTATAATAAATAATTTCTCGTGTTTCAGCATTTTAAATTATTTTTGGTAACATAAAACGATACATCCAGAAGTAGATAGATTCCTCAATTAGCAATATTTTAAATAATATTTCTATTTAATATTCAAATATACAGGTCTTGCGACAGTAAGAACTCTTATATTTGATATGCAAAAATTGATGATTAATAAATTTATCATGTTTATTTTTAATTCTATTTAAATACTGATTTTGTATTGATTTCTTTTAATAATTATTTAAGAATCAAATGTATATATTTATGAAGATGAAAAATTAAAAATGTTTTCAGTATACTGTTAGTTAACTGTTTATGTTAAGCAAAAAAAATTTTTTTAAACATTAATTAGACACTCAATTATAAACTTATTAATTTAATTAATGTTTGTTATGATATAGAGAAATAAATATAATATCGAAATACGTCAGGATATTTATAAATTAATATTTTAATCACATTTATTGTCTTAAAATAAGTAAAAATGTTTTTATATTATAAGATTTATACAAAATATTCAACGATCTTTCCTGAAAAAAAAATTAATCATTTCTTTATTAAAACATTTGTTTACCTATTATTTTAGCAAAACTCCGATATTCCAGCAAGCAAAATTCCAGATCTCAATTTAAAATATAGTAGTGCTATAAAAAAAAAATAATAATAATAATTCAATTTCTTTGCAAAAATTGTTATTAATTCATCGATTTGTGTAATTATAATTCAAATTAATTACTTGATCTTTGCAGCTACTTTTTGATCTCAAAGTACTAAAGAATTTTTTGATTTTAAGATAAGATAAACAAAAAAATTTCCCAAGGTTTGAATAAAGGCCACCATGAAGAGAGATAGGAACGCATTGTGTTACAATTGCATGCTGGGTGTTTTTCGTTGTTTATCCTAGCAAATTATCAACGGCTTTTCAAAGAAACTACCAGCTTATAACATTGTATACACCGAAATCATATTATATTACTTGGAGATAATCTATCTTGACTGGTAGCTTAGCTTTTCAAATACCATTTATTCATGGTGTCCTACGAAATTCATTCAGATTTCGAATCTTCCGTATAATTTATACAAAGATAAACAATAATTTTTAATTACTCTCAAATCAAGAAGTAAAAAAATAAACGTTTTGTTCATAATATATGCAGTAGGAAATAAATTAATGTTTTTCTATAATAAAAATCACTTTGTTAAGGTATTACATTAAGTTTTTGATACCGTAATAATACCTTCCATATTAGTTAAAACAAAGAATTTTTTTCCTGATGTTATTTTTTCCTTTTATAAATAAATCAATTATGTACTGTAAATTAAATTAATTTATAAATAGTAACAGCATAGGAATTGTTATAACATACAAATAACAGTACATAATTTAATTAACATACATAATATATAATATTATAACAACTTAAATATATTTTAATTGTTTGAAGCAATATTTCCTGTTTTTACAACTATTAACGCATTGTATTGTCTTGTAACTTTGAGATTTATTGTCATTTTGCTGCTTTATCTCACACTACTATTAAACTGTTGTGGATATTTTCTTTCGAAATATTTAACTTTAACGCAGATAAACGCATGATGAATGAAAAAAAAAAAAAAATTTTTAAGTATCAATTTCCGTGATTTTCTTTCCCCGTGTATAAAATTTTTAAAAATTTCATCTTTTAATGGAAATATTACACAAACACGTTGAATTAAGTTGAATCATACCAGATAATGGAAACTTTCCCACGATATTACAAAATGCGTTTCACCATTGTTATAAAAATATTAATCTCCTCTAAATAAAAGGAAATGTGTTGGTATGTGTACATATAGATATGTGACCTTTTATTCCGTCACATTTAAAATTTAACATGAACATGTGCTGAATAGTATATATTAGTAATTTATTACTAATTTTGATTAGAAGTATATGAGATAATTTACAGAACTTACATTTTGAGAACTTACTTACTTACTTACTTTCAGAACTTACTTTCTTTTAATTTACTTTGAGAATTAACTCATGTATTTCAAACGCAAATTAAACTGATTGCAAATTGAGTGCGTTATCTAAAAGCAACAATTCAGAATTAATTTACTCTTTTTTTTTCAAACAGTTTGCACAATTAAATAAAAAAATCTCATGACTCTAAACAGTATATATTTTGTTTCCAAAGGACGATTTACATTATCAGATAATGAATTCTAGATATTTTAATATATAATGGATTAATTTCTCTGGAATCGTCTGGTAAATGGTATAATAAAGGAACTTTTTAAAGACAATGCCTTTCAAATTTGTTGGTTGCAATATCATTTAATTATCAAACACAATTAAATGAATTATTAGGTATTGTTTTAAATACTCTATTTTGGCCAATTGTGGAAAACACTATTACAGGAACAATAGTTTTTTAATCAGATTATATTTTAAAGTTCCCTGTACAGAAAAATATAATAGAAATCTGTATGTATTATACACATGAAGAATTTTTATAATAATAATAAAACAATATATCTACTTTCATTGTTTATAAACCGTATTCACTCTCTGTATATGTATGTATACAAATTAAGCTGAGCTAATTATAACATGCGGTCATTTATGTCTCATTTTGTTAATAACACACACATGTATATATATATATATATATATATCCCCAAAAATTATTTAACCTGGTGAAATATAATGAATGATTAAAAATAATGTAATATGATTTCCTGCAAAACAATTTGTTGCCAAAAAATTATATATTATGATTGATATTTGTTAATACATTGCCATACAATTAATATTATGAATGATATAGCAATTTGTTGCCATTTATTTAAAAAAAAGGGTCTTTTCATTTATAATGTCCGATATCAGTCCTAAATCATTTAACTTGAAGATAATAGTTCAAAAGTGAAAGGTTTCTTAATTGTAGACACCAGTGTAAATACAATTCTTTACACTTCCAATTCTTCATACTTCATTTAAGTATCGGCTGTCAACTGATTTATAAATGAACGGAGAGACATTATATGTTCTGTCTTTAATTTTAAAATTTTAAATATTCTTTCGGCTAATAATAATACCGATATTTGTCTCAGGTCACTAAATTATTATAGAATGAAATTTAATGCTATTAATGTGAATCTTAGTGTTCTGAATCTTAAGGTGCGAATCTCAGATTTTACACCAATCATAATTTCATTTGTTCTCTGTTTAGACTTTCTCAAGTAAATGATGCCACGAATAATTGTCGGGATATGTATTAAATTCCTAAGTTCATCGCGGAAATAATTAACGCACTATGTCCTTAGTTGAAATAATATGTCTTTTTAAAAAATATCAGTTTGTCATTGCCTGTCGCATAGGAATATTCCTAGTTAATACTGTAAAACAAAATACTTTCTAGGATTATAACTTTCATGTCAGTGGTAATCATACTGATAACTTTTATGTCAGTTGAAATATATGAAATATATTAGTATGTATGGTTTGCCATATATATTAATTAGTATATAATTAAAAATTATATTAATATATAATTAGTATTAGTAATCATAATTATGATTAGTAATATAATTCTGATTTATCTTTTGTAAATCTTCTCTTATAATTTACGAAAGATACGAAGAGTGGTTTGAAATGAAGTAAATGAAATATGATGCTAATAAACTTGTCTTCGGTGTTTGAATCTTCAGTTTATTTTGGATAATTTTAAACTGAATAATAACATGCCTTGTATTTACGAGAATTTTTTTTCAATATTATTATGTCATTATTCATAAAATGAAAGGATAATAATAAAATTGTGCTCTCAAAGTGATAAAATATTTACTAAAATTTCTGGTTCTAAAATTTAGCCATTTTATTTGTCTGTAGTAATTTTTTTTATATATACCCAATTATAAACAAGGTATTAGAACTATTTCCATTTATTTTTGCTATAACATCTGCTATTAATTCTTATTTTAAGTTAGATAAAATGAAATTTAGATTGTAGATATATATATTAAAGGAAATAATTTGTTATGTTCTCATGAATGTTTATCAGAATTTGAATGTATGAATGCTGTCCTGAATGGATGCATTATGTTACGGCTCTATAAGATTATTATAGATCATAACATAATTACCGAAGCGTAACTTTTTCCGTCGATAAGCATTCACATTTCATGCAAAATGATACTTTATCTTATCTTAACAAAAAAATTACGCGTTGTCTGAAAATGTGTGATGATTATGGGTGGCGCTACGATTTGTGGCGACTGCTTTTGTATCGCCTTACGTATAAGGTGATAATAATAGCATTATCACTTTACAATTAGTTTAACATCGCTTTTTTATGTGATAAGGAATTCGGCTTAGCGATTTGAAGTCGCATTGGGTTAACAATTGTGAGTTAACATTGGGTTAATAATTTTATGTGATGGGCAACATTGGGTTAAAAGATAAATTCTTTTTATTTAAAATAAACGATTATTAATTGGTTAAATGGAAATGAGTGACACCGATTGTAGAAACCGAAGGTGTTTTTCAAAAAAAAAAAAAAAAAAAAAAAAAAAAACTTATATGTAAAAGAATCTTGTAGTCTTGTAAAACCTTGTAGGAGATCCTTTCTATGTCAAAATATAAATCCTCAGAAGCAATTTCTTTTAATGACTGGTAACGTAAGATATTAGTCTACGAGTGGACATGAATTCGATTCTTCACTTTTTATATTCAATAAAAATCCTTACTTTGATGGAAGAAGAATCTAAATGATGGTAAAATAAAGAATATCGTATCGAAAATTTGGTATGAGAATCTCGGCTGTTTGGTATCAGGTTTTCTCATAAAAACCCCTTTCTAAAAATGCTATTGGAGGCAAAGTTTTTTATTTGAGTTAATGTAAGATTGAAGTGTCTTAGTGAATTTATCATCAAATAATAGATCTCTCAGTGACACATTTGCGAGATATTTGGTAATATTGGCCAGTTTATCATCGTTGAAAGTTCTAGAGGTCTCTAGGAGGAAGAGACAGCTATTAGCTTGTCAATTGCAAAATGAAATAAAAATACGTATAAAATATTACATCATTTAATGAACTCCATAAAAAAAAAGTCCGTACCGAAGTTCTATACTCATACAATGATTTGTACGCATTTATCTCTGTCCTGTGTTAACAACTACTCTACGTATTTTTTTTCTGTTTGTTTTTCGGCGTAGGTCTATAATGATTTAAGGTTTTCATAAAACTTTATGCATAAAGAAATCAAATGAGTCGATTATTTGTGGTTAAAAATTTGTGTCAGAAGTAAGATTTATTTTAAGTGTCCATTTTAAGGGTGAAGATATTACTGTGGTGGAAATGAAAAATCTTTTTATATTACTATCTAATTTTAAAAACTCTTAAGACGAAATAGGATCCTATGTCTTGCTATCTCAAATCTTCTATGGCGAACTGAGAAATTCGTGAGAAACAATTGCTAGTATTTACCATGTCAAAGACGAGATGCGTTCTGAAGGATTTTCAGGGATCAGTTGCTATTTAATACGGAAGAAAATGAATAAAAATTATCAACCCTTTGCTGCTGCATGACATGGGAAGAAATCATTGGCAGTTGAAAATTGGAAATCAAAAATGTTGTGGAAGAATCTTACCAAAGTAATATGCCTAATTTTGTCTCTGGTTTCGTGAAATGAACTCATCTTATTTATTTATGCGTTCTATTTAAAAAATTTAGAATTTCAAATGAATAGTAAACGTTCCATTTTTTTTTTTTTAAGTGTCCATATACGAAATTTAAAGAAAAGGACAGAATTTTTGCTAATTATAATACAAAAATATTTGCCTGTTCCTGAGTTTCTTAATTAGGGTTAACGGGTTTTTTCTAAAGGTAGATTTAAAGTACAAGTGCTCGAGAACCTTTATGGATAGCATGTTAGATTTCAGAACTTGGAAACTCGTCAAGCAATTTGAATCATCAGTTATAGTGCTGAGAATAAATATGATAAAATTTGGGGCCGGAAAGTTCCTTTGTTGAACTCAAATAAATCGGAATTGATAATACTCAGATGTCAAGGTTATTTGTTCCGAGTTGATGAGATATCAAGAAGTAAACTTCGATAGAGGTAATGACATCACTTTTTGCATAATGAGTACTTCTAATTCAAAAACACGGTATCAGCACCCTTAATATTTAGTTCGCAAACATAGAACAATAGATTATAAATACGGGATTGAGAATTGACTTTAGTTTAAAAAATTAATAATATCCGGGTTTTAAATGAAAAAAGTGACAGTGAGAAATAACTGAGATCCCCATAAAAGAATGAAGAAATATTTATTTATTAGATTGCTCTAAACGAAATGAGATTTTAATATTAAGCAATGCTGTATAATGATATACCTATTAATATCAATTTAAATAAGAGTTATGTATCATTTTGCTTATTCTGCGTTCTGCCTAATTGTAAGCGGTCTGGTGGCCAAGAGGCTAGCACTCTGGCTTGGGTACCACAGGCTTCAGGTTCGAATCCTGGCATTGGCATGGATGTTTGCGAGGGGTTGGGAATCCACATTAAACTATAGGTCCCGGTCTGTTTAGCCTAAATTGGGCACAAGATGACTGTAGAGCGACAAATTAAACAAATCTGTCTAATTGTATATTTTATTCGCACATAAATTTCGAAAATTTCAGAAAATTTTAAATAAATAACATAGGAACATAGAACTCACATGGAAGGCATGGAAAATACGTGTAATTCTTCAGTACGAATATAAACATGTATATTATGCTTCCCTAGATATACAAAACTTAAATGTTACAGCTAATGTATCCAAAGCGGGAAAATTGTTTGTAGAGTTGAAATCAAGCGCTATGAGCTTAGAAAATGAACTCCATGAAAAGCCTGTAAGCGTCCTTTGTAATACTGTTCTGAGGACAAAAGTTAAAGCTGATCCCACAATAATAATTAGATAACTTGCTGTTGATACACATATTACTGTGCCCAAAAAAGAAAGACCAATTTTTTTTCAAAAACTCTTTATTTATTCTTCCAAATTTATTTCATCTCCTTCAAAGTTATCCCGTCCGGATACAATGCACTAATGACAAAATTTTTCCAGGCCTCCATGCATGTTAAAAAGTCATCGGCAGGGATGGCCTTCAAAGCGTCTCTTCAATCGTCTCAAAACGGTGTACTCGAAGTGGTCTTTTGAATTTAGGGAATAACCAGAAGTCGCGCTTTGTGAATGCGGTGGTTGTGGAACGATATGGATTTCATTTTTGGCGAAAAAGTCACGAAGAATCAATGCAGTGTGATCTGGCGCATTCAGTGTTTTCAGTACCAATCGAGATTTGACGCGTTTGAGGCCCAAAATGGAATTGACCGACCCTTTTAAAATTCCAACATCATCAGCATGGTCTCTAACTGTAAATCGACGTTTTGCAAGTATCAAATGCTAAATTGTTTGGACGTGAGCTTCGTCGGTTAAAGTTGATGGTATACCAGAGGGCTCTTCGTCTTCAAAGCGTTCTCTGCCTTCTTTGAACCGTTTATACCACTTCTAAGCATTTCTTTCCGATGTAGGAATGCTCACAGAATGCATTCTGCAACATTCTATACGTTTCCGTACGTTCTAACAAAATTCAATGCAAGTTCTTTGCTGAATTAATTCAGGCATTTAAAAAATCGCCGGAGTCATTTTTAGCGTCTCACAAAGCCAAGAGTAACTCAAACACTAATGAATATTTTAACGTCAAATTTCACAAATCTCAAGGAGAGAGAGATCCAGCCACCTAAAAAAGGGAAAAAAATTGAAATTCCTAATTTAATTTTTTAAATTGAATTTTAAATTGAAAATTGGTCTTACTTTTTGGATATAGTAGTAGTATCATTACTTATAGATTATAAATATTTAACACCAGAATTCACCTATAATGCTGTTGATTTTATACAAGAAATGCAATGCATGTATAAAAATATATAAAAATGAAATATTTTATAAACTAAAAGTTTCATATCCTTTAAATTACAAACATAACATTTATGATCTTTAATTGTAAAACTTTTTTAATCGAAATATTTGCTAAGCAATAAATAAGTTTGTTAATTGAAATATTTTATAAACTTACAGTTAAAAAAGTTTCATATCATTTAAATTACAAACATAACGCAAACAAAATTGAATGCAAGTTCTTTGCTCAATTAATTCAGACATTTCAAAAATCACCGGTATCAGTTTCAGCTTCTCACAAAGCCAAGAGTAACTCAAACACTAATGAATATTTTGACAGTTGAAATTTATTAGTTAAACACTAATAAATTTCACACAGATGTCAAGGACAGTGACAGCAACCTAAAAAAGAAAAAAAATTGAAATTCCATAAGACCCGGCAATTTTAAATTGGAAAATTGGTCTTATTTTTTGGACACAGAAGTACAATAGCATAGCAACATTTTCTAAGCATTCTCGAAAGCTCTTGTAAAGGTAATAAAAAAAAAATCTTGTCAAATGGATTCCACAAAAATTGACAACTAGTCAGAAATTGCAATGCTTGCAGATTTGCACATCATTCAGTATTCGACAAAAAAATCTGTTTATTCTTGGATTGTATCATATGCAGATGTAAATCTATTTCGTATTAATTCATTTTTAATTGAATTTTTGTGATTTTGTCATTTATTGCGTATTCTCATTTAATGAATTTTATTGCTTTCTCAAATATTACATTAGCTAAATCTTTATTTTAACATTTTTTTTTAATAAATTTTAGGAAAACATTTTAATGCCTTTGTGTCTTTGTCAGAAATGGTTAATGTAATTTTTGTGTCATGTTAAGATATACATATGCTTCTATACATCCGATTTTTTTTTACGTTGATTACATCTCTTGACTTATGAAAAATAATTATATTTTTTTTGCATTATTATAATATTGTTATACATATTATTATTATTATTATTATTGCATTTTATATATATAGAGAGAGAGGCAATATGTATATAAAATAATCTCTTTATATACATAGTAGTATTTAAATTTTTTTTATCTATTGACTAAAATTTTTAAAGGAAGTATAAAAAAATAAAGATTTGGTTAAATTAAACATGGTAAGAATTTTTAAATAAAAGTCAATGTTTCATTTCATTAAAAATATATAAATGCTACATTTTCGCGATAGATTTTAAATGTTACTCATTTTAAAACTAATTACATATATGTAATATTAATTACTAATTACATATATGTAATACTAATTACTAATTATATATATATGTATAATTTTTTTTGTGTTGATTGCCTTCCTTGACTTATTAGAAATAATAAGTCAACATTGATTTTTACATTATTAGAATATGACTATTATTATTGTATTAGATATATATATATATATATATATATATATATATATATATTCATATAGAAACAACTTTTATCCTATTTATTTTTTTCTGTTATACAAAAATTTTAGAATTGCTAATTTACTCAAGAAAATTTCTTTAGGGGCCTGATTTTCGAGTGACTGGCGCTCGGTGCCATAGGTTTCGGGTTCGAATCCCGGAGGTGCCATGGATGTTTGTAGTGGTTCGGAATCCACTTTAAACTGTAGGTCTTGGTCTAATATGATAGTAGAGGTTTGGGCTTAGGGCTGACAACCCTACCCCGTAAAAAGAAATTATCACATGCCTCGAAATCCGCTAATAGCAAACAGCCTCGGCTCACCATGGAGCTGTTGCGCCCGATGATGATGAAACAGCTTTAAATTTCTTTTATTTTTAGAATTGATGTAGTTAAGTAAAAATATATTTCGTGGGTCAAGAGCTAGATATGCATAAAAAATTTGTTTTACACTAGTTTACTAATCACAATGGATTACTAATCAAAATATAATGGGTTAATTTATTTGCATCTCAATTTCAATCAAGATATGATGAATAAATTTATTCCTTTTGATTTATCTGACAGCAAATATAATTATAACACTCCTGTTTCTCTGTAGAGTGTTAAAGCCGCTGAACGTAAAATAACCGAGATGGGATAGAATTGCTACCCTGACATTTTAAATCTCTGTCCCCTTATTTCCTTTATCAGATACAAAGCATCTTTTATAGCATCAAGTAAATGAGCAGCTTATCCGCAGATCGATTCACCGTTCAGGTAATTATTATTTTATTAAATGAAGAAATTCAGTTGCGACGAAAGTGTTCTCATTCGTGCGCACAGAAAGGTGATAATTTAAACGGCTTTTTGTTTAAATTTGCATGAGGGATATTTTTGAAGATCATTCCAGGCCCTAAACGCTGTTTGACTTATATGTATGGGTTTTTTTTTTTTCAATTTTACTATTATATTTTTTACTTTGCTTAGCACTGATAAAAAAAATTGGTACAGCTTATACTAACCTCCAAATAACATTATACACATTAACTCCTTGTTATGTACTGTGCAATTTAAAAAAATAAATGTAAAGTTAACTTCTCTAAGTGTAAACGTGTAAACTAACTTTCCAGTAACATCTTCAAATGTCTAATTCTAATATTTCTATGATACATCATATTCGTCTCCTATGCCTTTTTTTTTTTTTTTTGCACATAATCTTGTTTTTCGGCAAAACTTTTCGCATCTAGAGAAGGGAATTAATACTATTAAATGATTGTGGCTAACTAATGGGGATGCAGCTCTTAGCACTCTTTTAAAATTGTCAATACAACGATTCGGCAAGAAAACCGAATTACAAAAACTTAGCATTGTATGCTACCCCATTACTTTTTACAACGAGTCTCTTTTTGTGGACCCCCATCTCAATTCTTCACAATCAGAGGCAATTAATGTTTGCAGGACGATTCTATATTAAATTTCTCTCTTTTGATACATCTTTTCTTCTTTCTGTATGTCTTACAAGGCAAGACTTCGGAAATTCATTTCAGTATGGAATTCCGTAGGTAAGTAGTACACTTAAGAGGTGTCCAACTCTACACATATTAAAACTCGAAGGCCAGCCAATTTTAAAGAAAAAAAGCCAGCAAAGTATATAGTGCAGCTTATATACTAGTAATTTTTACCTCTGGGCACCAGTGATTTAGCTAGATTAATAACGTATTCGTATGTCAACCAATCGACCAGAGTTCAATCTTCATTTCGAATAATTTTTTTTTAAATTTGAAAAATTATATGAACTTTGAAATAAAAATAGCAATTTATAAATACTTCTTAATCACAAATAATGTTATTTTATTAAAACAACTATTCGAGGCTTTGGAAATTTGACTTAAAATGTACGCTTTATTTTATAACAATTCAGTAATTCTAATTGCATTTTAATAGAGTTTAATTACTATTGTCATTAAAAAGTCATAACAGTTTTGAAGTATTTCTGGAGGTAAATAGGTACAAAATATTTTTTTTCTCTCTTTGTACTAGAAATAGTAGAGAATAGTTGTTAACAGTAGAGATTTATTTTACATGAGTATACAGTTTCAAATTTTAATGAATAGATAACTAATGGAATAATATGTATATAATAGGAAATCATTTAGAATAATATGCATATAACAGGGAAGCTAATGTAATAATAAGATGGAATAATATGATTAATACTGCAGTACCGTATAGAATTTTACAATTTTATACTTCCATAAACTATGAACAAATGCGCCAGTACATTCTTGAATTTTGCAGTGGTTACAGTTTCATATCGCTCTTTAAACCAATTTACAGAATTAAAATACTACTCTAGTTTTATCACTGCCGTCTAGAAGTGAAAATTGACTGGTATCTTAGCTATGCTTGAAAGTTTTAAAGCTTTTTTGCGCAGAATTGGTTGACCATTGCGTCTTTCTATTTGTAGGGGTGGGCATTCTTTGGTGTACTACTAACTCACAGCTCCCCCCCCCCGAAATGAATTCCCCAAGTCGTCCCGCCCCTTGTTAGGAACGCTATTTGTCATTCTTGCCCCTCCCATTTCGATTACGCGACCGATTTCCCTCCAGACAGTGACCGCAAATCTTTTGGATGGCATACTGATTCTTTTCTCGATTTTAGTCTCTTAATTTATCACCAGTTGAACAAATCACCTTCATCCTTGTGATCTCATGCGATTAATTGTTTCTAATATAAACAATTAGTCGCATACTTAATTAAAATTAAATTTGAATGGCATAAGGAACAGTAGGAATATCAAATCATTCTCACTTCCAATGCTTCTAAAACTTCTCAAATCATTCTTTTGCAATGATAAAAAGTTTAATAGATTTTTATGCAGACGGTTTTTTGATTTATGTATTCATTTATTTTTTTAAACAGCGTCTTTGTTGGTGAGGCTATTGCTTTTTTATAGTTTATGTCAACACAACTTAGAATACTGAAAGGCTAACCAAAAAATAAATAAGTAAATAAATAATAATAGCAATTTTCAGTCTACCTAGATCATTAAATTATCCAAGTAATTAATCTAATTCAAAGCAAAATTTATGAAAAGTATATATAAATGTATGTTTATAAAAATATTTATAATATTATATAAATAAGTAATTAATCTAATTCAAAGCAATAAACGCAACACCATCCATCACTTTTGTTTGAATTCCTGGACGTGTTAGAATTTCAGAGAATGAATTAGTGGATTCTCTGCTTAAAGCAACATTGGATAATCTAATTCTGAACTAGATATCACTTAAAGAAATCATTACTCATCAAAAATTGTGATATAAGTCGGGACAGGAAATACGCAAGAAAATTTTCACCTCTAAGAAGTATCAGAAGTAATCAACAATTCTCCAAATAGGAAAGCGAATGTTATTCTATCAGAGTTCCGCATCAAATCTTATCCATTGAAAGATAAACTCTATAGATTGTTTTCTTAACCAATATGTTCAACGATTCAAAAATGGCACAATACATCGCATTCCAATGTCAGCGAAGGACAAATCTCAGTTTCCAATTTTTTCCCCTTTCATGTTTCTAGTTTTTCAATTTCTCAAACAAACTGAATTTTAGTTTCACCTGAATTTCTGATCTAACTTACGTGGTTTATTATAAAACTCTCTCTCTTCTTAGGTTTATTCAATTCTCTCTTCTTAGTTTGCTGGGTTTTTCATAATTTCACTCCTTAATCTAGCTATCATATAGAAATTATTAATCGAAATAACTGGAAGCAGGTGAACGAGGTTGTAACATTTTTCTTCGTTCTGTTCCTTTTATCCTTTTAGCTATAATTTTTCAATCAATAGCAGTCGCTAGGGATTTTTGGAGCATGGGGTGTCTTATTTGTTTGAGTATTTATCGAGAATTAAGAATTTGTTTTTCATTTTACTGTCATTTTTTGCACATGAGGGCTAATTAAATTATTATTTTTTTAGAGATTCTATAAGATTTTTTGTATTACAGGAGATCATTCTTTTGTATATATTTTGGCTAGTGGTTGTGACTTAGAAAGTTAGTTTTCTTCTCATTCGTATTCCTTATTAAATCGCAGTTAGATAATTCAAAATAAAACAGCCAATTGGCAATATAAATCTCAAAACAAATTAGTCAAGTTAAGACTTCCCATTTTATACACATTATTTTATTAATAATATTTTATATACACTCCAATTTTTTGAATAATTTTAAAAAATATTTCTGAATATTAATTTGTTCTTAATTTTTAAAACTTTTTTCTTAAAGCTAGAAATTACTGTAAATACAATTTAAAAAAAAATACAAAAATTCCTGCAAAAGTTTACTTTTAAAAAAAAATGCTTGAAAATAAAAATATTAATTGCGTTGAAGACTTTTCTATGTCAAACGCGGACAGTATCAAAAAAAAATGTATTCTTAATAGGCTGAAATAAATTGAGCAGTTTCTGTGAATACAGAAAACTTATCATGAATTGGGAATTCTATTTCCTTTTAATAAATACTTAATCGTTCAAGTAAAGTTAGCGCGAAACGCTAACATCTACATACAATACAACTTTGCTTGGTGAAATACTAAAAATACAAGATTGCCAGTTATAAAAATCAAGAACAGTGGGATATAGTAAGATATAGCTCTGTAGCTAGAGGCCTATTGGCTGAGTGACCAGCGCTCGGTATCACAGGCCTCGGGTTTGAGTCCATGGATGCTTGTAATGCTGGATGCTTGTAGAGGCCTATTGGCTGGATGCCAGCGCTGCCATGGATACTTGTATTGGTTAGGAATCCACTTTAAACGACTGTTCCCGGTCTAATATGATTGTAGAGCGTAGGGCTGGCAACCCTTCCCCATATAAAAGAAAATATCTCCTGTTTTAGAGTCTGCCAGTAGGCAGGCGGCCTGTAGTGACAGAGAGTTAGTTATATATTTATATATATGGTAGAAATAAAAACTAAATCGAATCAAAGCAAATTAGTTTATAAGCCGATTAATTATATAATATATTGTAAATATAACGATTTTAAAAATGTGTAATATGAAACGTTATATGCCGTATTCAAAACCAAATTTATAAATTTAGTTCAAAATATATAAACTCTCATATCAAAATATGTTGTCATCCATTCAATCTTTTTTATAAGATTTGTGTCGATTAAGTACTTATAATTTCACAGCTAAAGTAATATGTTTTTAGATTTTAATTATTCACTTTATTAAAATTATAAACGAACAATGGACATTCTATTCGGTTTAAAAATATGTATTCTCCAATATTGTTTATGTTTAATGTTTATTTCAACTGTAGGTTTGATCAGTCTTGATGGGCGAAGGAGGGTTATAGTAGTTATATAAAAATAGAATATTTATTTATTTGATGTTATTTTGGTGGTATTTCGTTCTTTTGTGACACGAAATCTGCCGTATAAAAAAAAAATGACTAAAAATGACTAAAAGAGAAAAAAATGCTAGAAATTTAAAATTGAAAAGAGTTGTCTGAACAATAACTCTTAAAATATTATATGTTCTATTAAAATTGTTCATCTTTTTAAAGTCACATGAATAAAATATTTCTTCAATGACATCGGGTCTTATCGCTTTGGATGAAGCAATGAAGCGGGCTCTTGCAATAATTCGCAGAGTACAAATATTGAATCATTGATTTGTAATATATTATATGCTTACCGTTTATCCAATAAACACAGTCATGTGATTATAACGATAATATCACAGAAGATAATAACTTTATACCCAAAAAGGATTCTTATAAAATATTTAACAAATTGATATAATATATACTTTTCTTATATGATTATGTAATTTTTTCTTTTTTTCATCAAATAAATCGTATTTTTTTATGTATATTAATTAAACATTTTTTAATTATTAAAATAATTATAACTATTTTTTCGGTATTAAACCTTTCGCAATGAAGCTATCTTGTACGCGCTTTGCGCTTTCAGTATCCAAATATTGAATCACTGTTTTGCAATAAGTTGTATGGCTTAACGTTTATTCAGTCAACACAGCCGCGTGACTATAAGGATAATATTGCATAAGATAACAACTTTATACACGATATGCACACATTTATACACAAACATTTTTATAAAATATTAAAAAAATTCATTTAAAATATAATTTATGCAACTTTTAATTTTTTCAAACAAATTGTATTTTTTATTTAAAATAATAATTGAACATTTTTTCAATTATTAAATTAATTAAAATTATTTTTTCAATATTTAAATTATTAATATAATACAATTAATTATAGTATAATATAATAATAATGTACTACATATATAATTATACAATTATATTAATATAATTAATAATTATACTTAAATTAATAATATATTTCAATATTAAAATTATTTTTTCAATGTTAATAATTTTTTTAATGCAAAGGTATCTAATTCTTTAAAACAACTATTTATTTATTTATTTATTTCTCCACCAGTAAAAATAAAAGATAATATAACATTATTTCTATATAATTGCGTTTTGCTATAACGTCTCGCCTTTACGTAATGTATACAGTCAATTAATTTTACTGAAATAGCATTGAAATAAATTATTTAATTATTATTTTATAAATAATATTTTTGCAAGGAAAAAATAAAATGAAATAAAAAAATTTATTAAGAAAGAAAAGCTCATCTAATACGTTGCAAATGATTACTGCACTATTTAAAGAAAGGAAAAATTTATATATTTATTTTATTTTGTAAATTTATATTAAAATAAATAAATAATGTATATAAAAGTAAATTTTTTTTCTAATTCCCAATAATTTTTAAAAGTTCTCTATATTAATTCAAAAATACTTTGTTGGATAATAAGACAACACAATTCTGATATATTTTATTAAATATTTGTTAACGTTCTTCAATTGAAATTCAATTAAAAATTTGCTTCTAATTTCTTATTATCTAATTTGTCATAATTATAATTCTCAAGAATTAAGAATTCATAAATTTATAATATTTAAGTTTAAAAATCCTTAAGAATTTTAATTTAATTTAATATAACTAATCGTGTAAAATAGAACACGAAAGATTTTTAAAAATTATTTTTGATTCCTTCTATATATCATTTAAAAATTTAATTTAGTATGTCGTAGAATAGCTTTCTAGTAATTTACAAAATATTAAAACATATTTAGTTTGTCAAATGTATTTTTAATTTAATGCACGATTTGTCACCAAATCATTTGGAAAAAATCCAGATTTTAAAATCTTACTTTAATTCAAATGGATACTTTAAGAATACTTACCATAAATTGCTTTAATTATTTAAAAAAAGTGAATAAACATCCTTTTAAAATAATCGAAATATTTTAAATATACATAAAATTTATGGAAAATTAGCAAAAACCTTTCTTAATTATAATAGCTTAAATAAACATAAATTAAAAGTTGTGAATTTTTTTAAACTAATATATTCAGTAAACGTCTTTTAAAAATATTTTTATTGAAATTATCTACGTTATCCTCATTTTATTACTTTAACTATTTCAGAAATTTTTTAAATTAGAAGCTTTAAATCGTTTCTTTTTTTCTTTTTGTAATTTAAATCTTAAGATGAAAGAAGAACGACAAAAATATTAATTCTTGATTTTTTTTTGTAGCTCTACAATCATTTTGTGAACACTTTAGGCTAATTAGACCAGGACCTACAGTTTTAACTTGGATTCTGAACCACTAACAAACATCCATGCCACCGCCATGATTCGAACCTGAAACCTGGGGTATTATTTCTAGAAGATAATATTAAAAAATAGCTTCAATACCTGCTACTAGATTATTGTTAATTCTTATTTTGTCTCTTGTTTTTTTTTTATTAATTTTTTTCTTCTTGTTTTTTTATCCTTTTTGTAATCCAGCAAGCAATATTTTTTATTTATAATTCTTATTTAAAGATGTCTAAGTTCTTTGATGACATTTCTTAACTATAATAATTTTTTTAATCAATGGTTCTATCATTTAAAAAAACCAACGGGGTAGAAAACTGAAAAAAAAAATGTTAATTTAAAATTTATATAAATTATTCTTACTGAATGAAGAGGTATTAAAAATGTTGCATTCAATTCATGTTAGTGGTTTTTTATGTCATTAAAGATAATACGTTTTATTCCACTAAAATAATTCTTATAAAATTATTTTTGTAATGCCATTTAGTAATGAATTGTTATGATGAAAGAATTTAAACAGAGCTAACAGGCATTTACAGATTGTCACTCAACTTTGGTGGTGAGGATGAATACAATTTCAACTATTGTAGTAAGATTGAATTGTTTTGGAAAAGAAAAAATGAGACACATAAATTGGTATACTATTTTTAGTTACTGATCGGAAAGAAGTATTTTTTGCAAGTACGGGTAAAGTTCTATTTTTAGAAACAAAACATATCCCCTCTTGCGTATAAAAATATTTTTTCTCACATTTTCCCTTTCATCTGAAGCACGTATGATGCATGAACAGCGTTTCCACAACAAAATGCTGCTGATTTTTTTGATCGGCAGGTGCAATAAGAGATCGATTGGAATGGAGCAATTCAGATGTTACCCCTTTCAGTGAGCAAGTTAGAACACAACAAAGAAACCGTTACATTTCGATTGAACGGAGATTGTGCTGACATTGACACGTGGCAACAATAAAAAAAATCTGCTTTCCCTTTTTCTTACGATATGGAGAATATAATTTTTTTTTAATAATTTTAAAATTATTACATTTAATTTTTTGTAAATTTATTATATAAATTTTATTCACTGTATGGAAAATTTCTTAATTAAGACATTAAGTCAGAGAAATTTTTTGTTTCAATATGTTTCTAATTATCTAAAAAGTATTCTTTATTAAATTGGAGAGGTATACGATTAAATTAATTAATTAGTAAAATATGGCTGATGTTGAATGCCTATTATGTAATAACAGTACAATGTGCAAGGTATTTATTTAAAATTAAAACTAAAAGATTTTAAAATATTAAAACGGAATTGAAAATTCTTGATTTTTTTTTTTTTTTTTTTGAATAAATTTTTTATAGTATGGTGAAATGTGAACTGTTTTTATATATTTAAAAATATTCTTTATTCCTGAAATGAAATAAAAAAATTCTAAAATTATTTAATTCACTTATTTACATGAATTATAATTTAAAATAAATAATAAATTTTAAATAATTTTTTTAATTTAGCTAAATAAACTTTTAATTAGCTATTCCTTAAAATAATAAGGGTTAGTTATTTAGTAATTCTAAAAAACGCAGTTGTTTTGTGACATTTAAAATTTTTACAAAATTCTTTTAAATAAACATGATAAACGATGTTTTAAATTTTTTTAAAATTGAATTTTAAACAATGCATTATCGCAAGAAAATGAAAAGGGGAAAAAATCCATTTTTTGCAAATTTATTTTTGAATCAAATATGTAATTTGGTAACACTTATTTATTTCTAAATGTGCCCGGCTTGTGACTCAGTGACAATGCGCGCCGCTGGTGAGCATTACAGTGGATGTTCAATCCGCTGGCGGCTTTGTTATAGACACTGTTTCAGAAAATGAGGATACTTGATGGCGTTTGTGATACTCAGCATCTTGCCTCGTAAGTCAGACAATCTGTAGGTACTTTTCCGGGTTTTCTTTCATGCGATACGCAAATGCGGGGTAGTACAGGTGCATACAAATGCTCTTCTATTTCAGCATTACGGAGACAAATCAGATTTCTACTTACGGGGGCTCCACCACAACAAAAGCCGCCCTTCCCCCCTTTTACTCCTTCCATGAGACCACATGGGCTCTTGCACGTAGTCTAAATTTTGTGGTTTACCAAATGGGAATAAGAAAAAAAAAAGAACTACAAATGTATCTTTTTCATTTTCTGAATTTCACATGATCATGGAATCTTTCTTTATTTGACTTTTATATTTTATATAACATTGACATTTTTTTTATTATTATTTGTTATTATTATTATTATTGTATTACAGCATTATTGTATGTTTCACTTAGGCCATCATGCTTACTAAAAGAATATTTTTTTCGTTTTTTGTTTATCATACACTATTAGTTGAAGATAGAATAAGAAATTGAGGAAACTGACTTGTCTTTATCATTTCAGAAAAACAGATGAAAGCTGAAGAGATAAGAAGGATTAACATGACAGTTGATTGAATCAGTTTCCAGAAATGACTAAATTACTTGCTAAATTTCCAAAAAAGGAAAGAACCACGATTTTTGCTTTATCATTCCAAGGCATTCTATTAATCATCCCAATGTATTCTTTTATTCCCATGACAAAATACACAAAGAGGTTTGATATGTAAATTGTTGGTGCAATGCTCGCATAAAACTAATCTAAAACTTGCATCTTACTAATTCAATGTTATTTTGACCCCCTTAAATATATTAAAAATTTTAGGGTGGCAAATTTTTTAAAATTATTTTCATTCCGATAATATTTACATTTTTTTTAATTAGACTCTTATATATATGGGTATATTTTTAAGAACAATATTAATAACCCTAAATCCTGACTAATTAGTTAAATTAAATGTCTAAATTTTTCTGTTTTCTAGCATTAAATAACTTTTGCGTTTATTTAGCGCAGTAAAAAAACATAAAATGATAGTTTAATTGACTTTACTGATATTCGCTTAAAACCTAAGGTCCGAGGTTTTCATTGAATATTATAATCACACTTTGGCCAATTGGAAGCCAATTTTTCTGATTTTTCTGATTTCTGATTTCCAATTGAAAGATAATTATTATTTTAATTTTTGCCAAGATTAGCCAACTGGAAGCCAAATATCTTACACACTGAAGTTCTACAATACTCAAGTATTTTAACATGCTTTCAATCTGAAGGTATTGTCAGAATATGAAATATTACCTGCATCAAAATGTTGATTTCTAAAATAATATATTGCTGTCATATTCATTACTTAACTTAAAAATAGATTTCTACCTGATACTAATGCTGATATAAATTGGTAGATTCTAGCTGATTTAATTGATGGGTTTCCAGCTGATACTAATGCTGATATAAATTGGTATATTCTAGCTGATTTAATTGATGGGTTTCCATCTGATTTTAGTATCATGAGGAAACCCTATTTATTGATAGGTTTCCAAAAAAGCAATTTTTATTTATGAAAATTATTGGGTATACATCAGTCTCTTTTCAATCTACTTTGAAAACAAAACAAACTTTGTTAATGATAATGTCTATTAATTTAATATTTGTTTTGTTTTGGTTTCAATTCTTTTTACATTTGAATTACTATTATGCCATTGACAATTTGACAACGTTAATTCATTGTAGGGGCGTCTAATTGGGCATCATATTCCATGGTTATCAATAATATTGTTGAACAATTCAGAATTTAATCTTTAATCCCTTAAACAATACTGTGAGAAAAAGCAGATCAGTATAGACCAATCAAAAAATCTGAGAACTATCAAACTAAGGGAAGTCATTTTTTTTTAATGAAATACATTTTTTTCAAGTAAT